>CM039485.1:18541573-18562954 GCA_022433065.1 Begonia loranthoides
CCTGCCCTTCTAGGTACGGTTGTCCCCTCCTCCTTTAGGGTTAAGCCATCCCCTCCATTCCTTCAGTCTTCATTCTCCTGCGTATGAAGCCTAGTGAGCGAGAGAGATTGTGAGCGGGTGACCTGCGAGAGAGAAGTCATTTGGAGAGTTTCACAGTGTAAGGGGAACTGTGGTGAGCTAGTGTGAGTGTTAAACCGAGAATGAGTTGCTGAGAAGCTTCAGTTGCTGGGAAGAACCGTGGAAGCTTGGAGTCTTTGCTGTCCCTGCATACTCTTCATCGATTTAGGTAAGGAAATTGGGTGTGTCTTTGCCATTTGGAGGCCCTACACCGCAAGTAGAGTGCGTGAGTGTGTCTATTTGTTGTTGATAGTGTAGATATGTAGTATGCTATAGATTATTCTTAGTTTCTGTGCTTTATACTCCGTAGGTATTCCCTTTACTGTTAGTTTATTTTCCTTACTGCAAATGCTTTACTCGATGCTGTGAATTGCTCAAATAGTGAGTGGTGAATGAAGAATAACGAATGATATGATAAGTACGAATGAACTATTAACTTCCTTGATAATGATTTTGCCCTGTTGTTTCATTGTGTACTGCTGAAGTGATTACTTGTTGTAGTCATAGAATAATAATTGAACCTAAGCATGTTTAGTGATAGTGATAACTAGAAATACTTACACTCTTAATTCTAGCATGTTTAATTGACTATGATAATTAGGATGAGCATGTTTAACTAATTAACCAATTTATCGTAGTTTAGCTAATTAACTAGTTACTCTAAGCATGAACTAACTAATCGATATATGTTAATTAAACCGAATAACAATCGTAGATAGTAATGGAGCATGTAAACTAATTAGTCGAGCATGTAAACTATTTGGTTGAGCATGTTTAGTTTATAGGATTTTGTCTTGATGCATGTCAATTTACTAATTAATTAACTAGTCACAAAGGAGCTAATCTATCTAAGTTGATAATCACAGCATGTTTAACTTAGCTTGCATGTTTAATTACCCATATGTTAATTTACTTAAGTAATTAAGTAGCTTGAGCATGTAATTAACTAAGTATGCAAATTCTTTCGTTCGTTTAAATCAATTAGTGACATGTTAATCAACTAAGGTAATTAGTTAACTTGATCATGTTGGACAACTAAACTAACATTTATTAATTGTATTCAAGCATGTTAAAGAACTTAGGTAATTATGGTAGCATCTTAAAGAACTAGCGAACATAACTAAAGTAATCAACCCTTGAGCATATAAATTAATTAGGATAATTAACTAGATGATAATTATAATTCTTCCTTAAGCATGTTGATTTAGTTATGCTTTACTTCCATATGTACATCGTTTGTGATCTGTTATATTTCCTTTACTATTGTGAATTTTATATCCAAGCATGTTCCCCGTTGTTCATTTAGTTCTATAATTGCTTCCTTCCTATGTCGTACGTTATTGGGTATTCCATCGTTATTACTTGTCTCTTTGTGCTTGTTCAGTAACTGCTATACCTTTTATTGCGCTTTTAATTTCAGTTACTTTTGTTTATGCGTACTTCAATTTCTATGAATGTTACATTGTGAAGCATCATGCATCATGTTAGGTTGAGAATGTATGATCATGCATCATGTTAATAGAAACTAATAGAGAGTGCCACGGGGTGGTACGCACACATGTATGAGTGAGGATAAATGATAAAAATGAGTAAAATGGTAAGATAATAAAGGCCTTTGTGGTCTGGTAGCTTAGCCCGGCACAAACACAAAGAAAAGAATAAGGGAGGCGAGAGGCGGATGGGTAGCGGCCCTACCTTATCGGGAACGGGACCTAGTTGCCCATAAGAGATTAGGTCCGACCAACTATACCATCCCATACGAGTCTTTCAATCTCCAGCTCAAAGTACAAGTAACAAACGTATGACTTAAAGGAAAGTAATAAAATGGTAAATGGCTAATGAAAGAATTGGTTTGGGTTGGCCCCACATTCCAAATGAACTAAAGAGAGTCATAAGCATAATTGCATTAAACCATTTTCCTTACTGAGCCATTAGGCTCACGTATTACTTGTAGTGTAGGTACAAACGACAAATAGATAATAAGTAGATGATAAACACATAATGAAGCAAGGATGGATGATTTGCACGCGCGAGACTCGGGGCTGGCCCAGCAAAGAAAGGAATGAGTAAACAATTGTAATTATATTAAGTTTTATGATATTGTATTCAGTTGTCTTAGTTTTTTCCTTAAATAATTCATTTACGCTTCCGCCATGTTTTACGATGATTTATTTTATAATGATTTCGCACATTTTATCAAATGGTTTTCATAACCAGTTTGACGAAAGAGTCAATAGCGATCCGATTAGACGCACTCTGATATATTTTTGTTTTAAAAAGAAAGAAATTTCAATTTTTCACACATTTTCAAGGAATTACAAAAATCTAGGTAGTTACAAAGAGTACCTTTTTCAAAAGTTTGGAGTTCCTTCCATTCGGCCATCTCCTTTTGTTGTTCAACCGATTGTGTTTTGATGTAAGAATTGGATTCATCTTGTTTGTGAGTTTAAGGTGATTCCTCTTATTGCTATACCTTTCTCCACCTCCTTCCATAGAGGTAAACATCCTCAGCAAAGGTGTAGAAAACTTGCAAAGAACCAAGTTAAAGAATTTCCATCCAAGGAGACCATTGAAGTCAATTGGCACGGCCAACGTGCCTATTTGGACCAGCTTACAATCATTCGATCATAACATTTTCTCCCAAACTTTTTAGCATACAAATTTTTAGAGAGTATCTTCCTCACTTACAAAGTAGAGTGTGATTCAACTTTCACATCAAGAAAACGTAAATTGACCGAGTTACGCCTTTTGCAATTTGAGTTCAATTCTTTCGTTATTAGACACTTGCATCAAGGAGTTTTCATCTTTCCCCCCTTAAGGTGGTGCATCATTTCCACAATGAAAAATTATTTTTATTGAATTTTTCAATTTCAACTCTTCGCACCATCATAACAAGCCTATGATACCACTTGTTGAGAAAAAATAATGATAAAGATTTGAAATAGTGTGGATGGTACTAATCAACATAACTCCTAAGAAATATTGTTCTTGACAATCTTCTTAGACAAAATTATCTTTCCAAATAGGTTCCAAGAAAAGGCTAGAGGGGCTCATAAATGGTCCCACTTGAAATATAATCTCCTTAGATAGAGCTTATTTAGACAGTACAATTACACCACTAAATAAACGGTGCAAAAAATGATAGCTGACATGATGTAAAAATATCAAGAACATTTTTTCACACTTATTAAAATATAACGGTCAAGAAGCAAGAGAAATAATAGCAAAAATAGACACCATGAATTTTTACATGGAAAACCAAATCAGGAAAGAAAATCACCGAAATCGAGTCTAGAAAGATCTCACTATGAAAAAAAATATGATTTACAATGTTCATCTAGAAACAAAATATTCTAGAGAATATTTCTAAGAGAAATCATCACTCTTAGATTTCACAATGTGCATAAAATCACCTCACCTATTTTTTCCTCACACTCTTTCTTTTCTCTCTTTAAAAAATAATCCTCTCACTATCTTTCTGATGCACTAGCAGAAGGGATTGAAAATATTACCTATGAATAAGTTATTATTGAAGAAGGATGAAGAATCGGATGCTGAAGAGTGCATGCGAGGCGGTTTATCAAAGGTTGGAGAAGTTAGGCAATGATCGACTACAAATGATCATCCGCAAACTCCAAGGCGAAAGGGTGGTCGATCAGCAATGTGCACAATATTATAGAGTCAATCGTCCGCAGTTAGAACAGTCAGTTGACTGAAGGGAAGGTTATTGACCGATCAGGAGAAACCTTCTAAAACTTGTCGCAAACCACTTACGAAAAGTCCGACTTTGAAAAGCAATATCTTCCTCAATTTGAAAGCTTTCTTTATGAAACTTTAACAACAACAATATCTTCTCAAAGGCTGCATCTTGGAATACAAATCTAGCCAACTTTAAGCACTTTTCATACTATTGTCCGAAGTCTATATCATCTGTGTAGGCACTCTTTATCCAATCGAATCCATATAACTTAGCATGAAGTTTGGTGAGGAAGGAATACTTTTGTGATATGGCATTGGTTAATGCTAAGGCATTTCCCTTTCTTGCCATAAGCATTGTTGACTTCATCTTTCCTTTCCTTAATGCTTCATAATATTTGACAACTTGCTCCAGTTGGAGTGGAGTGGAGCTAGTTTGACCGTCTTCCCATTGAACTTGAATGTATAACAATTGGTGAAACCATCATGTGTAGTATTTTGATCATATTGTCATGGCCTCCCCAAAATTAGATGGCTAGCGCTCATAGGAACCACATCACATAATACTTTGTCCATAAAAGTTCCAATAGAAAACTCAATCGAAGCTTGCTTACTAACCTTGATGTTCTCTTGGTCATTTAACCAACTTAGCTTGTAAGGAGTCAGATGCAAGGTTGTTTTTATTCCCAATGTACTTTCTAGATCTGTAGAAACCACATTAGCATAACTCCCTCCATCAATAATTAGATAGAAAACTTTACCTTTGACTTTTCAACGGCTATGGAAGAGGATTTCTCTTTGACAATCATCAATACTAGCTTTGGTGGTGAGTACTCTTTGAATGACCATAAGAAGGGGGCCCTCTTGAGCATATAAGGTTTCCACTTGTGCTTCTTCCTCATGCTTCTCTTGTGTTTCACTTTCATCGTCACTTTCGATCTCATTAGTGCCTTCTCTTAGTACCATTACTTTCACATTTGGACATTGGTAGGCATAGTGTTCAATCCCAAGGCATTTGAAACACTTGATTTCTCTTATCTTCGGCTTTGGTGCTTCCATACATAGCTTCTTGTCGTCACTATGCTTAGTAGTAGCACCCCTCATGTTTATACCTTTGTCATCAAGTTTGGGTGGTGATTTGGAGAAACTTGTATTTCTTTGACAAAATCGACTAACCCTTTCTTTTTCTTTTCTCTTCTTTTGTCTTTCCACTTTTAGAGCCAACTTGATCACATCTTCCAAAGTGTTGTAAGATTGTAGTTCAATAATATCTCTGATGTCATAGATAAGCCCTTGGATGAATCTTACAATAGTTTGGTCTTCCAACTCTTGCAAATCACATCTTGTTTTCAAGGTCTCAAATTTGGCAACATATTCTTCGATTGATGATGATCCTTGCTTAAGGCCTTGCAATTTATAATAGAGCTCTTGCTTGTAATGACTTGGAACAAACCTCTCACTCATGTGTCTCTTTAATAGCTTCCAAGTTTGGATGTCTTCTCCCTCATGTCTTCTCTTTGATTGAAGATTGTTCCACCATAGACTAGCATAACCCGTGAACTCTAGTGTGGCTAGTTGAATCTTCTTTCTCTCCGAGAAGTTGTAGCATTCATATATCCCCTCAACTTTTTACATCCATTCATTATAATCATGCCCATTGCTAGAACCGTTGAACAAAGGTATAGATATCTTGATAAGATTCAAATCATCTCTTTGTGTTGATCTCCTTCTAGGATTGGGGAAATCCCTATACTCGGTTTCATCTTTTATGAACTACTCATCATTATCTGAATGAAAGAACCTTTCCTTTGGCCTTGTTGAATGAGGACTTTCCCATTATTGATTCTTAGAACTCATGAACTGCTAGAACACGTACTGAAGCTCATCAATTTGCCATTTTATGCTTGACTTGGCTTCTCGTGTTGATGGTGGCTCAGTGTCATGAATAATGTCAGGATTGGCCTCAACCTTTTGTGCTGCTTTTGTAGCTCCCTGTGTCATCATGAAGATAAGAAAATGACACAATTAATAGGAGTCGTTTTATCTTTGATACCAAATAATGCACTAGCAGAATGGATTGAGAATATAACCTGTGAATAAGTGATTGTTGAAGAAGGATGAAGAATTAGGTGCTGAAGAGTGCAGGCGAGGCGATCGATCAAAGGTTGGACAAGGTAGGTGGTGATCAACCGCAAATGATCAATTGCAAACTCCATGGTGAAAAGGTGATTGAACAGAAACGTGCACAATATTACAGAGTCGATCATGCACAACTGGAGCGGTTGGTCGGCTGAAGGGAAGGTGATCTATCGGTCAGCAAAAATCTTCTAACACTTGTCGCAAACCTCTTGTGGAAAATCCGACTTTGAGAAGCAATATCTCCCTCAATTTAAAAGCTTTCTTTTTGACACTTTGACAACAGCTTCCTTGGTGAATGTAGAAATAACTCCTTCAAGAATAATGGAAATGAATGCCATGAATTTGGAAATATGCTTGAGAGAAGTATATTGGCCTGAAATAGCAAGTATGCACACTTGTAACTCCCATATGGATGACTTTGCCAATGAAACTCACTTTGAAAGTTGGACACCTCTTCACACACCCTTCCTCCAAGGAGTACGAATGTCAATAAGAGAACTTACTCAACTCACAAGTAAGCCCAATCTTGTGATACAACACACACAATGAAACTTTAGATGCAACTTACCAAAGTGTTGAAAAAGGAATCACTCCAATTTCGAAAGAAAGCAAAATCTTTTATTAATCAAACTTCAATGTCTAAAACACACATACGAGGTGGCTTTATATAGCCAATTACAAAGCATAAAATATGAAATAACAATAAAGGAAATAAACTAGGTATTCGGTCCTATATGGCTGATTACTAAACAATGTTTTAAGTAACTTTCTAAAGTGATTATTTAGTAATTCTTTGCTGGCTTTGGCTCCATGTTTTGGTGGCTTTTTGGTAGCTACTTTCTCTTCAAGTTTTGACACTTTGATGGTTGTCATAATCATGCATCAATTGGCCTTCCTTTGTCCACTTGCTTTGGCCGATTATGGAAGGCTTTCATATCTCATCTTCCTTTGCTTTTTCTTGCCCTTCAAGCTTGTTTTCTTAGACTTCTTTTCATAGTAACAACTGCATGAGTCTCACTTGGTCTTCATAGGTTGGAGGCTCCTCCATTTGGGCCAAGATTGAGTTACCTTCCAAATAGTTAGAGAGGTAGGTATTGATGAGTCTTTGGACCCTTGTTCTTATAATTGAACCTTGTAGTCCATCACTGCTTAAAAAATAATCCTCTCACTCTCTCCCTCTTTCTTCTTTTTCTTCTCTTATTTTTGGATGAATTTTGAGTTTTCAAAACTTTTCTATTCATAGAGAAAGCTTGTCCTAAAATGACAAACTCAAAATGAATATGTCAAAGACATGTTCTTAAAATTTTGCAAGAAAGTTGGAGGCACCCTTTTTTTTCTTCTTTCCCCACCAATTTTCTTCTTTCATCTACCATTTTATCAACACGACATTGATAAGGTGTGTCCCTAATCATAAAAAGGACGCCCACATCACAAATTCTTACCCCTCTTTGCTCATGCAGCAAAAATATTTTTGGAAGAGTTGGAGTGAGCAATTGCCTTGCTTGATTTTGGAGATATATATCTAAATGTCATGTTGGATAGCTTCTTAACGTATTGTGGCGCGTAAAGAGTAGAACAGAGTTAAACGCAACCATCCTGACTTGACAAAATAATGAAGGAGTAGTATTTTAGCTCCTCTTGCATATGATCTACTTTACTTTTTTGTGTTGGAGGAAGACAAATTTTCAGCTTATTACTGTTGCATCTTCTGATTTGGGCAAAAAAGTCAACAAACCATAGAGAAATTCAGGAGATAGGAATCTTTGGAGAGGCTAAATGATCAATTTTAAGTTGTGGTCAAGTTTGATTTGTCTATAATTTAATTTTGATACCAAGCTGAATTGAGTTTTCTTGTTTTACAAAACTAGCTCATAACACAATATTTAGGATCAACTTAAAACATTTGGTCGATTCAATCCCCTATATTTAGTGTGTAAAAATTTAAAAGAAAAGAGAGAAGAAAACCCAATAAAATAAAAGTTCCAATAAATGAAAATTAGAGTTGCAATTATGTGTTTTAGGACTCCTACGTGCATCGAGGAACCCGGCCCTAGTAGTGCATAAAATATTCCATAAGTAAATATTATAAATTATTAAAGTAATAATAAACTACACCCATTAACAGGGAAAGGTTGTTGTCTATGGCAAGCGACAGGATATCACTTCTCCACTGATTAGCTGCACAGGATCGCACCCTCCATGGACGAAGGAAGGGCCGCCGCTGATTTCGGTGAAAAGTGATACATTATTCGGGAATAAGAATAGGGTAGGGCACTGTGTTGACTGCGAGAACTCAGTTTGACCCGCCTGGTTGGCTATTGGGTGTGGCTTTGAACTGTAAAACATAGAGACAGCTGGAATAATATTATTAGATACCATTATTATTCCTTATGTTCCTCAAGCGCAGAGTATTCTTTCAAAAAGATTAAGAGACATCTCATTCTGCCATGCGAGCAGAGTATTCCCATCCAGTTTCCAATCAGAAATCAACACGTTCTTGATCTAAATCAAAGCCAATTGGTATATCGAGGATACGTGGTAGCTGCAAATTGCAATGCAGCGTAACAGGCCTTTCTCGAAGGAAGGAACGGGAAGATTCATAGGTTGGTTGGTTTGGCTGGCTGGCTGGCTGGCTGGCTGGCAGTGACAAAATTAGTGAAAACAGTAAACCCACCTCTGTTGCTTTGGTGGACAAATGCTTCAGCTAAAACTGAGAACATTAAGGGCGAAAAAAGAGAGATAAAGGTCAGAAATTGGAAAGTAGTGATGAAAGTAACCTTGTTCTTGAAGACAAGTATCCATTCCCAACATTTTACTCCACCTCTCCGTGAATTTTCATGATTTTTTTGTACTGTAAAAGCGAATTTTGTAATGGGTTTTGATTTTTTTTGGTAAAATATAATTGGGTTATGTATAAAGTAAATGAATTTCATAATTCAGAAAGGGAGGAGAGAGAGACTAAGATTTGCAATAATTTAACAAGAACAGTTGGTAGTAGTCCCTTAGAATTGACTTTTATAACATGGAATTGTATGCAACTCGTTGGGTTGGCTATGCGCCCTCTTTGGGAGTCTGCCACTTTCGTGTTTCTAGCTTGCTGTTATGTCTGCAATCTATATGAATGGCAAGTTTAATTTGACGCTTTATTTGCTGTGTTTTAGCAAAACCCAACTGCTTAAACTGCGATTTAACTCTGCCCATTTCTCTTGATCTTCGCTTGAAGCCGAATTTGTTTGGCTTTTCAGAATATCTGAAAAGGGTTTCTTCATCTGGTTTCTGTTTGTGTTTGGCCCTGGGAGTTTTAGGTGTTTGATTGAGTAAAATTAAAACCCCAAAAGCAGAAAGGGAATCTGCTTTTTTTATCAGGCAGGTGAGCTGTTTGTTACTTATCCAATCTCAGTGTCTACTTCTGTCTACTTTATGCTCTTAAAGCTTCCCTTTCCTCTGTCAGGCAATACAAGTTTCATTCGTTGTTCGTTTCATTAGATTAGGTCTCTCCTGCCCCCAAGATTTTATGCCTGAGACATTCGATTTCTCCATTCACTTTTACTTTTTCCCACAAATCTCTCTTCCTTACTTGCTCTCCGTTCTATTCTCTAGCTTCTCACTGTTTTTAGTCAAACCCACCCACTTTCCTCTGTATTTTTTTTACTCTAATTTGTGGTTTTAGGTGATGCAACTGGGAGATGGGGATTGTGACGATGAGGATTTGGGTTGGGATTCACTGTTTCTGTTGAATCAAGGTGAAAAGCTTGGAGCTTCCTCTTCAATGGCTTCTCATAGTGATTTCTCTCCTTCTTACCCTCTTCTGATGGAAAATGAAAACCCATTCCACCTTGTTCGATTTGTATCTGATTCAAAGCATCCTTGCGATAGAAATGAAGGCATCTCACAATTAGTTGGTTCGCTCGTTCATCCTGAGTCTGCCCAGATTAGTAATCCTGGGTGTCCTTCTATCTTCCTCATAAATGAGGAGAGGGAACCCTGCGAAAGGGTTTCAAAAGTGGCAGCTGAAGGATCTTACTCTCATGGGAAGAGAAGAATACCTTCTCTAAGCCCCCTAGCATCTGATGATAAGGTAAGTAACTCAACATTTTCGAAAAATTAAGAGCCTCAATACCAGATTGTTCTCTAATCTAGCTGAATTTATTTGTTCGTATGCTTGAAAATGTGGATCCTAGTCTATGCTTACGAATTATAGTTGTACTGTTTTGTTCTGTCCTTTTAATTGTCATGGGTAGAAGGAGTAATGGTTGAATCCCTAAAACATGCAGCGAGAAATCCCTGGTGAGAAAAGACCTAAAATGGAGGAGAGTGATTTGCATAATAAACCAGTGGGAAAAGGAGCCAAGGAGAACTCGGTGAGTGGAGAAGCTCCCAAAGAAAATGTCATCCATGTGAGAGCAAGAAGAGGCCAAGCAACAAACAGTCATAGCCTTGCAGAGAGGGTACTTCCTAAGCAGCCTAATGTTCGTGTAGAATCTTAGAAATCCTCATTTCTTACGCCACTTTCAATCAAATTTTGCAGGTTAGACGAGAAAAGATTAGTGAAAGAATGAGATTGCTCCAAGAGATTGTTCCTGGATGCAATAAGGTGGTGATTACTACTCATATAGCTGTCTCCCCTGCAATTTCTCGTGTTAATTAGGTAGTTTAATTATCTAGATTACTGGGAAAGCTGTAATGCTGGATGAGATTATCAATTACGTTCAGTCTCTTCAACAGCAAGTTGAGGTATGGTCTTAGTGATCATGGTTAGCTTATATATGTTGATTATATTATGCCCAATTAGTTTCAACTTGTTGCTTGAACTTGTAGTTTCTATCTATGAAACTTGCTACTGTCTACCCAGAACTGAATTTAGATTTCGAAAGGACTCTATCAAAAGAGGTAAGTTTCTTTCTCGTCTTATGATCAATTGATGGACCAACGGCGGATTAAATGAGATGACTTTGAAATATAATGTAGATTCTGCATCCAAGAACCGGCATGGAAGCCATTGTTGGTTTTGGTTCTGGATTGGCCCCTTCAGATCCAACCCATTATGGCGCGATTCCACCTCAAAGCATGGCTCCTCCATTTTCTCGAGTAAGTGGAAGTTCTTCAATTCTGCATCTTCTGTTCTTTCTTGTGTTTGGCGATGGCATGAAAGGAAGCAATGTTCTTGCAGACGGAATCAGATGATGAGATTCGAAGCCTACTAGGGGTCGGATTCAATCTTAGTTCAGGGTTTGAGAATTCGGGATAGCAAATTCTAGTTGGGGCAGGGTTGGTTGTTTTTTGATTGTTTGGTGAGAAGGGGAAAAGGGTGTTTAGGATTATCTTCGAGTTTTAGCAGAAGAAATGAATTCGACCTGTCAGAACCACAAGACCCTGTAAATCGGTGTCACCCAAACGACTTGAACGATGAAGATGATAGATTTTTGAGTGATGTTGTAGATTATTTGAGGAAATTTATGTTCGGTTCTTGAGAAGAAGACATTGTTTTCAAATGATGACTTGGGATAGAGTTAATTCAAACACATGGATTTGCCATCGAACCGGGAAGGAGGCTCTAATTTTACTGATTTTGAAGTAAAATTAAAACTTGAGTTGACAAAATTTTTTAGAGAAACTACATCTTAGATTGTAATCAAAACCAGCACAAGCTGTGTGAATTAGAACGGTGAGAGCATGGCAAAAGTGGAGTAACCAGAACAGCAATGAAACAGAGCACAGCTTAACCTCACTTCACCCGCCTTCAAATGGTTGAAGAATGTCAACCTCTGAGATGCAGGCCATCAGTCCACCGCTCCCTCCTATCTCCATCTTTTGGCTGTTTCTTCACTGACCCTCACAACAGTCTCCCCACTTGACACACTTTGATTTTTCTCTCACAAAACCCCCGTCCCAGCTGACTTTGGAGCTCTTTTTCTCCTCTCAAACTGGTTTCTTCTGTGCGCTAAACCAACAGCCCCTGACCCCCAATAAAAGGATCTCCAAAACACTCTCCTCGGAATTGAGCAGCGAACCGCTAAAATCCTTGCTGCTGCAAACCACTCCATGGCAGACCTGAAAAATGCAGAGAGTACAAAAACGGTAAAACCATATCTCCACACACAATCAGACTACACATCAACTGGGGAATGGACCGAGCAGAAGCAATCAATATGCTTAACATTAGAAATATTGATTATGATATGCTTGCAACAGACAAATAATGTTTCGACATTAACATGAGATAATCTCAGGAAACATTATCTCGTTGACATTTCGACATTTCGCTGCGAGAGTAGAAAAAATGAAAAATATAAATAAATAGTCTCCTTGTCTACTCTTTTCAAGAATCACTCCACTGTTTCACCTTTATTAAATCCAGAGAGCAAACAAATTTTTGGTCAGCACATCAGAGGGGTTGTCTTTAAAAGGGATTTTCTCAATGAGAAGTGCAGTTTAATATCTACATGCTTAGACCATGAATGGCACCCAAACTATCAAAGTGGATAGAGATTGTGTTGCTGTTCCCATCCTAATTCCTTAAACCCAGAAGCCACAATCCCTCTTTACTGGCTTCATAGATAGCAATATGCTCGGCCTCGTTAGTTGAAAGAGCAATAACAAGATGGAGGGAGGATCTCCAACTGACAACAATACCAACAATTGTGAAGATATACCTGGACAGAGCACCCTCCCTAGTGAGAGTCTACAAAACCAGAGACAAATAGGAACAACAAAATTTTCTCCAAACTAAAAACCTAGATCTAGAGTCCCACTAATATATCTTAGCACTCACTTAACAGCTTTCCAATGAGACTTACCCAAATTGGCCATGAACCTACTAATAACACTAACAACATATGCAAGGCCTAGACGAGTGCAAATATAGCATACACGAGGCTTCCAACAACACTAATATAAGAGATCTTATTTCTCTTTATAAGATTTAGGACTCTAGCTATCACTTAATTTGAAGTGTGAGGTTTACATCCCTTCATGTTGAATTTATTAAGAACTTTTGATAGGGATAATTCAATTCCAAAGATCTTTCTTGTGGGACCAATATCTTTCATTTCAAATTCAAAGTTCAATTGATCCTATAGGGCCCTAATTTCTTGAGGATCAGCCCACGTGATGAGCATGTCGTCGACATAAAAAAGTAGGTTAAGATATAAATTGTTCCCTAAAGACTTGAAGTAAACTCCCTAGTCATAACTACTTTATAGTCCTAACTTGAAAATAAAACTGCCAAACTTTATGCTCCACTGCCTCGATGATTCTTTTAAACCATACAGAGATTTCTTAAGTAAGCACAATTTATTCTTACTACCGTCAGTAAGCGATTCCTCGAGCAAGGACATATAAATAGTATCATCAAAGTCTCCATAGAGGAAAGCAGTTTTGACATCTAATTGCTCACAGTCTATGGTAACAACAAGGGCTAAAATTATTCTAATAGATCTGTGCTTGACAACTGAAACTTCATTAAAGTCTATTCCTTCTTTTTGGCTGCAACTGAGTCTTATATTTAGTGTTCTCAACTCATTGAATATCTTCCTTCCTCCTAAAGATCCACTTGCAACCAACCACCCTTGGATTTGGAGCTCTTTTGAAAATCTCCAAAGTTTGATTTTTATCTAAAGAGTAAAGCTCCTCGTCTATGGCCTTTTTCCAAATGTCAGATTCTGGGGATTTTAGGGCTACCTCAAAACATTCAGGCTCACTATATTGGACATCTGCAGCGACATTCAAAGCACACAATGTGAGATCAGCATATCTGTATCTTTCAGGAGGTGAGACTCTTTTTTCTATGACTCTAGTGAGCCAGTAATACTCATCAGTGTCTTGATGAGAAGTGGGAGGATCATATAGGGTTAAGCCTTCTACAAGGTCAGGACACTGAGATTGGTCAATTTGATCAGACCTAGGATAGACCTCGACATCAACATTCTCCACCTCTGGTTCTAATCTTTCTGAAGAAGACAGGAATCCGCAGCTGGTTTGTTTTTAGGGAAATTAGACTCACTAAATGAAACATCTCTACTGACTATGGTTTTCTGATTTCCTAATTCAAAACATCACAATTTATAACATTTGGTTCCTCCAGGATATCCAAGAATAAGTATTTCAACACCAATGGCTCAAGTCTGTCCTTTCTTACGTGGGCATATACACTGCATCCAAACACTCTTAAGTTGTTGAGACTAGGAGGACGACCAAACCAAACTTCCAAAGGGGTTTTGAATTATAATGTTGAAGATAGATATCTGTTGATTAAATAACATGTTGTCTTAATAGCCTTAGCCGAGAAGGATTTTGGCATACTAACATTAATTAACATGCACCTAAGCCTCTTAATGATTATTCTATTCATCCTCTCAGCAAGATCATGAGAGCAATTTGGACACCTTTCGGTTGTGGGCACCTGCAATGGCCTATCAGACGCACTCGACACCGAAGCTGCTTCGATGCTCAAGCATACACCACTCGCTGAACATCGTGAACATGCTAAGTAGCCTGTTCCTTGGCAGTATTTGCACCGTTTCTTCTCTTGTTGCTCAACGTTGTTAGCTTCAATTACCATCAGAGCTGAAACGACACCAACTGCCCCACCTGAAAAGGATGCCACAATGGGATCCACCTGACTTAATTGCATAGGCAAATGAATGCTGCGAATGAAATCTTCATATGAAGTACCACCTAATCCTAATTTTAGTTCCAGCGTAGGAGCAATAAGGCCACCAAATACAATTATTCCAGATATAAATGAAGCACTCATCAGGTACGGCTGCTTCATTGACTTTGGTGTCACACGCGGAAGAAAAGGAATGGATGATGGAATGTCAGGCATCTCGAAGGCCTCTTCCTCACCAATTGCATCATTAGCTTTCTCATTTTTTATGCGCTGTTGAATCCTTAATCTCCTCACCTCTTCCATGAGGAGAAAAATTTTGTTGCGCCTGCTCCTAATGTTGTCTTTGATTTCCTCAATCTGCATCTGAGAGAAATCCTGCACTGTTTCCGGACCTTCTATGATGCAGAAGTTACTGGGGAGGGTATCTCCGGAAGCAATCGAGCTAGGGGCGTCATCAGCAGAAAAAGAAGAAGAAGGAAGAACAAACAATAGGGGAAAGAGGGGAGGTGCCATTAGAGGAAGCTTTGAGGCGCTTGAGACGCTTAAAGTTTCCCTTGGATAGGGTAAAGAAAATTAACTTCTTGTGAGAGTCAAAAGGCTTGGAAGCTGAAATGGGTGAGAGAAAAGGGGAGTGCAAATACAGAGAAGCCATTGTTGACAGTGAAGCGAAATCCAGCCCTGAACCCGGAGAGATTTTGAGGGTTGGCGGATGTGGGGTTTGAAATATAATTTAATTATGGGAAAATGACAAATCAACCATTGTGGTTTCAGGTCAATGACAAGTCAACCATTGTGGTTTAAGTGTTAACAAGGTAAACACTAACGTACGTCTAAATGACAAATCAACCATCGCAGTGACGGTCGCCGTTAATTACCGCGCCGCAACGGTGTCCCACCGCGCCGCGGCGGCGCCCCGCGTTGCGAAAAATGACACTCAAGTGTTGACTGGAGTCGCGACTAGTCGCCACGCCGCCGCGGTTTCCCGGACCGAATTTATATAAACAGAGAGCTAACTCCTCTGGACAGTAAGGAATTTGATCAGCGATTAGCGAACCCTAGAGAAGTGCGACAGCTGAAGAGAAAGGAATTTTGGCCAAGTTGAAGAATTTTTTGCCAAGAAAATGGAGTCATGGACTGAGGAAGAATCTGTTATTAACCGTCAATGTGACGTGGGGCCCACAGAGACATTGTTGGCCAATCAAAATGAGGTACGTGGTATTGGACATGAAGTTGCAATTGTCTTGCATTCTGTCTCAGCAAATTTAAACGAAGAGGATGATGAGGACCTCCGATCAGCAATCCAATGTAGTAGCGATGAAGACAGGGACATGGCTGAGAGTAGGCTCCCATGCCAACCAGAAGCACAATGCACATTTGTTGGTATGCACCTTGGCAAAAAATACAGTTCGTTGAATAAAATTAGAGAAGAAATTGTCGAGCATGCTTTGAAGAATGGGTACGGGGTTAAATTCACCCACAGCGATGCGACTCGATTGAGGGCAAAATGCGACGAAGGGTGCATGTGGCAGCTGCACGCCTCAAAAATAAAAAATGAAATGACGTTTCAAATAAAGTCCTACAATGATGTTCACACTTGCTCTAGAAAGATGGAAAGTCGCCATGCCAGTGCGAAATGGGTGGCAACCCATTACTTAGATAGATTTAAAAGTCAGCCCGATTGGTCTGTATCTTCCATAATTGAGACAGTCAGGAAGGACATCAACATTAACATAACAACCAGCCTTGCTAGAAGGGCAAGAAATGCCGCCAAGAAAATGAACGAAGGGGATGGCAATGAGCAATACAAGCTCATATGGTCCTATGCTGAGGAGATTCGGAGGTCGAATCCTGGAAGTTCACTGCGTGTTGACCTGGATATGAGTGTATTTAAAAGGATGTACATGTGCATGGATGCATGCAAGAGGGCAGTGTTGAACTATGGTAGACCTGTTATTTGTTTAGATGGCTGCCACTTGAAGGGGGTGACTCCGGGACAGCTGCTGACCGCTGTGACCATCGACGGGAACGATGGAATGTATCCGATTGCTGTAGCAGTCGTTGAAGCAGAAAATAGAGCTTCATGGAAATGGTTTCTTGAATTGTTGTTGGACGATCTAAACACCCTATCTGGCAATGGCTGGACATTCATTTCGGATCGACAAAAGGTGCGGTTCATTGCTTGGTTCCTTATGTGTGTCTGTTATGCATTTTTTACTAATGTCCCTCTCTCATTATGAATCTTTGCAGGGACTAGTGCCAGCGGTCAGAGAGGTGGCATGGCAAGCAGAGCATCGGTTTTGCATCCGACACCTGTATGCCAATTTTCAAAAACAATTTAAAGGCAGGTTGTTCAAGGATGCAATCTGGGCTGCATCAAGAGCCACAACAAGGGGGCAATTTGAGCATGAGATGGCCAAGTTAGCTGTCCTTCACCCAGCGGCCCACGAATATTTAGCAGCAATAGATGTAAGATGTTGGGCCAAACATGCCTTCTCTTCCATCCCAAAGTGCGACATAAGCCTCAACAACCTCAGCGAGTCCTTCAATGCCTGCATCCTACCCGCCCGGGACAAACCAATTCTAAGTATGTTCGAGATTATTCGAAAGGGCATCATGGGTAGGATCGTTAAAAAACATGAAAAGATGTCTCGCTCGACCGAACGGTTGTGTCCAAGGATTAGCAGCCGTCTCGCCAAAGTTCAACATGCTAGTAGAAATTGGAGCCCCCAGTTTGCAGGCCGTGCA
This sequence comes from Begonia loranthoides, assembly GCA_022433065.1. Lineage (NCBI taxonomy): Eukaryota > Viridiplantae > Streptophyta > Magnoliopsida > Cucurbitales > Begoniaceae > Begonia > Begonia loranthoides. The sequence continues at coordinate 18,558,882 of CM039485.1, forward strand.
CAATTTGAGGTCAGCAACGGTAACGACATGTACTCTGTCAATTTGGACAAGTGTACGTGTACATGTTACCGGTGGGACTTGACCGGCATCCCCTGTGTCCATGCAATCCAGTGCATTCAGTTTATGAGGAGATCTCCGGAAGAATTTGTGGATCGGTGCTATCATCGGGAAACATACATAGAAATGTACTCCCACTTCCTCTCCCCCCTCAATGGACAAATCGAGTGGCGGCCGGTGACGAATCTTGATCCAATTACCCCACCGCCATTTAAAAGGCTTCCAGGAAGGCCACGCGTACGTAGGGTACGGGATGTGGACGAGGCCCCAAGCAGGACGGTGCTATCCAGAAGACATATAAACGTCACTTGTGGGCGGTGTGGTCGTGTGGGCCACAATTCCCGCACTTGCGATGGCGCAGGAGAGTCAAGTGCTGGGCAATGCAGGGGGAGCGCCCGAGGCAGCGGTACATTTCATGGCGGCAGAGGCAGAGGAAGGTCGGAGGCCACTTTTATGGGGTTCAGAGTCCCCGAGTTAGCCCCCTCCCTAGTCCCCGAGACAGATCCTGCCAGCGACCCTACGACACATGTGAGCCCTTGATGCCGTTCACGTTTTTAAGTGTTGTTTGATAAATGCTAATTTCATTTGCAATTTGTTTTGCAGGAGTTGGTTTCTCAAGATCGGGAAACACAAACGTATCGGACGGTGGACCTTAACCTTCCGTGATACGAGTGTTTGGTACATATTGATGTAATTGTGACTAAATTTAAATATCTGGCTTGTTGTACAAATGTTTTGGTTTTGTATATCACTCAATTTATATCCTCCAGTGTGCACGGCTAAGGAAAAGAGGCGATTCAGTTATAAGCGAAATTGTGCATACATACATGGCTCCCCGGGAAGCCGCGGCGGCGTGCCGGGAAGCCCATGCGGCGGCTTCCCGGGACGCCCATGCGGCGTCCCAAGCAGGCCGCTGAGGCGTGCCGGGAAGCCGCCGCGGCGGCCCAGGAAGCCGCCGCGGCGTCCCAAATTTAATCGGCTGTATACATAACGTGCCAAGGCTAGGGCTCGCCAGTTTGCACCCATCTTCAACGCTCAAAAACCCCGAAACCACCGGCGACCACTTCTCAAGTCGAGAGATTTTCACGGCGAGAGCTTACATAAGATGAAACAGTACCAACGAGCAAGGAAATTGGCGGCCAAGCGGGGGAAGCCACCCGGCGAGGAAGGCGCGGCGTCGTCCTACACGGAGCAACCGGCGGCTTCGTACACTGAGCAACCCGTGGCGGCGTACACTGAGCCACCCGTGGCGGCGTACTCTGAGCAAGCCGCGGCGGCGTCCCGGGAGCAAGCCGCGGCGGCGTCCTTTCAGCAAGCCGCGGCGGCGTCCTTTCAGCAAGCCGCGGCGGCGTCCCAGAGTTCCCAACCCGGAGCACCGTGGGATTTTGAACATGAACCCGCGGCGGCTAGCGGCGAAGAAGATTCCGGACGCTCAATTGTCCGGGTTGAACCTGTCACCGCTGGGAGGAGGGTCAAATTATTCAGGTCTCGACAATGCAAATCACGGTACGAGAATGATATTCAGAACCGTACAATCATTGTCTCAAAAATTGTGGACCTGGACTCATTGGCTGGAATGGGGATTAAGGATCTGATGCAATCTGCTGGATTAGCCAGGTTGTGCCAGATGAGAGGCAGTTACTCTGAAGAAGCTGTCAAATTGTTCTATGCAAATTTGAGACTATCAACCGAGCCAATGGAGTTAACGACGTTGGTGTTTGGACGGGAGGTGAGGCTCACTCCTCGGGTCCTAAATATAATGCTTGAATGTGAAATGGATGGCCCAAGCGAGGAATACTATCATGTGTCTCGGGAGCCACCATTTGTCAGCCGGGGAGAAGGGCTAAACGTGCTAAGATTGCTGCACCGCGATCCAGAGGTTGAAGAGTACCACAAGCCGAAGGCCAAGGACCTTCATGTGATAGCCCGATTGGTCCACCTAATCATGACGTACACCATTTTGCCGCGGGATGGGCATCGAGACCATGTCAGTTGCATGGATCTCTATATGTTGGAAAAGGTGTTCACCGGGAAAAAGGTGGACATTGGATATATCATCCTCAGCCACATGAATGAGGTGTTGAACATACCTTCTAAGAACCTCCCGTACAATTGGTTGATACAGACCATATGTGAGGAATATGGAGTGCCCATCCCTGAGGACGAGCCGAGAATTGTGGAGTCGCAGTTACACCTTTACAATATGCAAAAGGTGGACCGCATGCGGTTCACAAAAGTTGGAGGGGAATGGCGGCGCAAGTACACCAGCCAGGCAGCACCTCGACCTCGGCCTCCACCCCCCTCAGAGCCTCACGAGGCAGCCCCCGGGTATGAACAGGAGCCTCCTCCTCAGTCATCGCACTTCACTCCGATGCCTGAGGAGACGACCGACTGGAGGAGGAGCATGGAGATGAGAATGCAAATGATGGAGGAGCACCTCAAAAGAATGGATGACCTCGCAGCCGAGAGACATCAAATGGCGCAGGAGTGGAATTTGCAAACAGCGTCCCTCGCCGAAGAGAGGCACCGTATGCAACAAGACTGGAATATGCAAGCAGCAGCCCTTGCGGAAGAGAGGCATCGCATTGCACAAGAGCGCCATTTGCAAGTAAAAGATTGGCACCGTGATATGATGGCAGCACTTGAGCGACGGGAGAGGCGATCAGCTCGTGTGTCATCGTCGTCATCAACGGCGGCATCAGCCCCACATCATACTCACGGCGGCAGCCGCGAACATGCCGAGAACGAAGAGGACGACGAGAATCGGCCGCTTAGAAGGGTGCACGCGGTACGTCTGTGAATTGGTTATATGTGTGTGTTGCTTATATGTGTGTGTTGGTTCATGTTAATGTTTTGTTACTCTAACGACATTTGACATTTTTCTTGCAGGCTTCAGATTTGATGACCGTGTTTGAGCAATTTGTGCGCAGAAATACTCAACACAACAAAGAGACGTGCGCAATTCTTGGGGGAAGGCGGACGGATGATCATTACGAAGTCACTCATCTCATCTTCCCCGAGCAAGAGGGGACGGCAAATCTGGTGAGAAGCCTTCTTTGTATGTTAATTTATAAGATTTGATCGTAGTACTCATCTAAACGTATATGCAGTGCTGTGCTCAAAACGAGGAAGCCACATTGGCGTATCATCACGAGCACAATATAATCTCATTAGGGTGGATTCACGTAAGTAATCATCTCGCTTCTCCGGGTTGTTGTTCAGGTTAACTGGGCTCATCTAATGTGTTGTTTTCCTTGCAGACACACCCGAAGCAGGGAAGTTTTATGTCGTCCGTTGACCTCCACACTCAGTATGGTTACCAGCAATTCTTGCCGGAAGCTATCTCCATGATCTGTGCTCCCACTGACAAAGACACGTATGTATTTTCCCTTATGTCAATTCTTAATATTGGTTATTGCATATTCTCGCTTATTTTCCCAACGTATTGCAGCCCGTACGCCAGCTACCGGTGTACAAGTGTGGGGATGAGCGTGCTGCGTAAATGCATCCCTGAGCAACTATTTCACGAGCACGAGCCAGACATCTTTGAGTACGAGGGACCGTTGTGGGAGCAAGCAGAACATGTAGTGTTTCTCCCGAACTTATCTTTTGTGATCAAAGATCTGCGGCGTCCCAAGACAAAGAAGTTGTAAAATGTTTATGTACATTTCGTGTAATTTGTTTACATTTCAAAGTTGTAATGGATGTTTTTGAAGAATGTGTGTTGTATTATAAAGTTCATGTTTTGTTCGGAATTCGTGTTATTTGTTTATAGTTCAATGTTGCATGAGCTTGATTGTCTGCTGTTGTTTTTGTACTGTGGATGCTTCTGGAACTACTTGCAATTTATGTGCAGGATGTATGCTTTGGGGGAGTAAAGCAACTAGAACAACTATGGCAAATTTTTTTTCATCTAAGGAGTTAAAATGCGTTGTGTATACTCAGGACGCCGCGGCGGTGTCCTACGACACCGCGGCGGCGCTCTAGGACGCCGCAACGGCGTCCCGGGGAGCCGC
>CM039485.1:18563454-18605995 GCA_022433065.1 Begonia loranthoides
GGCGGGGGGGAGATGGGAAAAGAGAAATGGTCGATTTGAAGAAGTGAGTTGGCCGTTCTTCACCTTCCCTTCGGTTGAGACTTCACGAAAGGTGAGAGTCAAACGAGGAGAGAGAACGACGAACCACGGGGTTGGCGACAGCGTCTGAGCTGTGGGGATGTGTAATATCCCGTAACTTGTTATTGTATAAAAATTTTCTTTCCTTTAAAACACTTGTGAGGGAAAACCAGAGTAACAAACAACGGAAGTCTTAACCATATAAAGTATTACAAACCTGTAGTTTAAAAACCATTTAATCAAACCTTGCTAAATCATTAACTTAAAACAATTTAAGACCAATAAACACTTGAAAGTATTTTGAAACTCTTAAAACAATTACATACGTTTATTCCATTTCCGTGAGCCTAACCCCCAAGGCCAATGTTGCCAACAGCATAAACACCGAACCTGACAGTACTCCATCAGCTACATCCTTTATTAGCTTTATCTAATCATTGGCTCCTTACCTACATCTTAGGACTTAACTATGAGCCTAAAGCTCAGTAAGCGGTATAAACATAAAACATGAAATACACATAACTTTTGTAACATCGTATATAGTTATTTGTTTTGCTTCTCTATTACTTTTTCTGTTTTTTATTGTTATTTATTCTGTTTCTGTGCCAGGCGTACCCAACCGGACCACAAAAACTGCTATTTATTTATCTTTAGTTTCTATGCCGGGTGTAATCAACCAGACCACAAAAATAACTATTTACATTTATTCTGTTTAGTTCTATTACCGTTCTTGTTTTCATTTAGTTCCGGTTACCCATCCAAGTGTTAGAGATGTCAACTGGATAAGGTAGAGCGGTTTATGCACAGGGCGGCTATTCCATGGCACACACCAAGGCGACCAACTCAAGAACCCACATCCCTAACCACCTATTTATATTTATTCACTTTAGTATACTTTAGGATTCCAAGTCTTAAAGTTGTTGTGCACATACAATCCTATCTAACATGTTCTTCGATCGTATCCTCAAAACGTGATTCATTCATAACTAAGGAACTGAACTTAAATCGAATAAACATACAATTCAAACAATCAAGCAAACAAACAAAACCTAATTCCCCTGATGTAGACCTTTTCGGACAAAACACATGCAGTACCACTTACTTGGAGTCCTTAGCTTTAAAGAGTTAGCTCTTAAAGTTTCATTCACAAAACCTACCCATTATTCACATGAAAGTATTAATAATGATTCTTTAATACTTAACCCTATCAACAAGCAAATAATTGTTTAACGAATCTTCTCTATCCAAATTCAACTCAGTAGCTTATTTATCAAGATAACTAGTTAGAAACTCAAACTAATATTTTCAATAAATTCTTAGTAGAGCAAACTTCTAAACCTAACATCTAGAACATACTTTCAATAATATCACTCAAATCACCTCCTCAATTAAACCAAAGTATTTTCTAGAAACATTACCAATAAGCACGACTATTACTCATCAACAGATTACTAAAAGTTATACTAATACTTGAAGTAACAAGCTCATCACCATATCATGCTTCCATCATAGTTTATCAAAAGAGTTGCAAATTATAATATAACCTACAAAACCATATTTCATCATTCTTATTGAACAGAACCAAACTCCATCAAATCATAAACCAATATCTTATATACTTCCCTTGCAGAAACTAAACTGAAGAAAAACAACAATTTATGTTCACTGTGCAATCACCGAAACTGAAGAACATATACCTCCAAACTTTAGATTATCTCTTTCGATCACCAAGTGCTTACTGAATTCCTCCCTCCTCTTTCACAAATTCCAGCAACCCCACTTTCCAAAAACTCTAGAAGCTCCTAGTTTCCTTTATAGTCTCTTCTTTCAGAAACCCTCACGGCTTCACTCTCTCCTTCAGACCATCATAACTTCTCTCCTTTTCCAAAACATAGCACGAATTTCCTCTCACCAAATCCTTTTACTGCTTAAAACATAAAATCATAGAACACAACAACACAATTCTCTCAAACTTTTAGCAGAGTTTCCCTATGGCTTTCATCTCTATGAATTCTCGTTCCCTTCCCTCTCTATTTATAGACCACTCACAACGCCTGTTCAATGTCCACACAAAGATGAAGAGCCAAGAAAAGCAACCCTTCAACATTCAAACGCGCCCAACGTCAACTTCAGAAGCTTCCAGCGATGACGTTTCCACTTCCAGGTGACCTTCTGGATCGTTGGTCGAACGATTCCTCTTTGGTTGATCTACCGCCAGTCAGTTAATCAACCGCAGATTCCTTCTTCAAAATCACTGGTCGATCGCACCAGTTGATCGTTTCCTTTGGACAATCGACCGCTAATCACTAATTTACAGCTTCATATTTTTTAACACCGGTCGATCGATTCCTTCAGTGGGCGATTGACCGCCATTTAATCGATCAGCCGCTATATTATTTTTCTTCATTAATCTATATTTATTTGATATGTTTATATATATATTAATAACTCACTTTTCCAACCCATTGAAACCTCAATTTCCTAATTATGCAAAGTTCAATTTATCCTCCTATACTTTGGTGTATACTTCACATTTCCTCCATCACTTTATTCTTTACTAATCCTAATATATATCCTTGAAATATCAATAACCATATTATATCCAAATATAGTTTCTCTTACCAATTGCTTAAACAAAACCTTCCATCCATCACTTCCAATGCCACCGGCTCTACATCACTAATCCAGTTCTAATATCATCTTATTTAACTCCAAATATTATCAACAATTCCCCAATTAACCTCAATCCTTCCATTAAGCTAATTATGAACATAGTAGAGTATCATAATCCACTTTTTTCCAAATACGTTTCTCTTGACCAATATCTTCAAATTGTCCAATTCAACTTCTAACATTCCAAAATCATCACTTAAGTCATATGCATAGCATAACAAAATTTTGGGATATTACAGGATGAACTGACCGCTAAGCTGTAGACTGTGATCTTCATAGTGCCTAGACAAAGTTGTGAAGTGAACGATTGTAGGCGGTCATTACTTACCGAGTAGCAATTGGGTGAGAGAGATTTGTCGAGAGGCTAAGCTTCTGGAGGCAATTTCGACGTGGTAGCGCAGTCTTGAATAGGAGGGGAAGGCAGCGGCTGGTTTCCTCCACTTCTCTGATTGAGGTAAGGTTCCCTACGTTTTTGGCTTCTTGGCCTCCAATGCCGAGCACTGTAAATTCATTGGTTCTATTTTTGGATGGTAAATTCGGCTTTGATAATGGGTTTTGTTTTTTGGATATGCTGTATGATGAATTGTCTTGTTTTTCTGTTGATGGGTATTATTGTGGATTGGTGCTCTATTGTTTGGTTGTGTTCTGCATTTTTACTTAGTGTGAAATTCATAGGGGCATTGATTAGAATTGGCGATAGTGGAATGGGTTGATCAAATGATCAACTGGGCATGAGTTGAAGGTTTGAGTGGCAAAATATTACTGTGATGTTTTAGAAAAATGCAGTGGCATTTTGAAGGAAATCGCAGTGGAGTGGTGAAGGATTTAGTAATTATGGCAGTGGCGAAGTGAACATATAGAGTTTAAAACATGAAGGAGATTACATGGTGTGAACATGTTGTAGAGGAAAAGAAAATGGCAGAGAAGAAAATATAGCAGTGGCAAAATAGTGGTGAATGCATGTGGGAGGGGGAGGGGGCGATCTGATGATCAACCTTGAGCTTGCAAAATGGCGAGAAGGCTTTCGATCGACTGGTAAATTGAAGAAATCAAATTCACATGGGAGTGGTCGAGCATATGCTCGATTGGGAATTTTAACTATGTGGGAGCGGTCAATCAAATGATCGATTAGTCCCACTAAATTTTTAGAAAATAGTTTTTTTTAAGCATTGATCTGCCGGCCTCGTTGGAATTTGTAAATCCCGATGCGGTGTTTTGTGGGATTTCTCCACGCTTCGTACTTTACAGATGGCATAATAGAAAAGGGGTTAGGTGAGATTTTATGGGGATTATGTGAGACGTATATGGGGAGCTTCTGTGAGTTATGAGAGGCCAAGAGAGAAATAGTGAGAAGTAGAGGAAAAGAGAAAGGAAGGCAAAAAAGCTCTCTGGTGATGAGGAGAAAGCCGAGAGCAGAGAGGAAGAAAGTGAGGAGAGAGCCTCTAGAAGAAACATAAATACAAAGGAGAAATAGAAAGAGGAAGAAAGAGCTTTAGTGAATGTCTGTGAGGGAGAGGGTGAGCCCCTGGATGAAGGAAATGGCAGAAGGAAGTAAAGAAGAAAATGAAGAAGCAGGGGAAGGAAGGTCAGCTCTCGGGCCCTCGGGTCTTCAATAACGAAGATTTCCTTCATGCTTTTACGGGTTTTATGTGAAGATTATGTTGTGAAAATATATACTCTATTTGTGGAGTTTATGGAAGTAAAAGTAGAAGAAAAAATGAAGGTGTAAATGTTCAATGGATGTTGTGAAGTATGTTCGGTTATTTAGGAATTTTATGCTGTTGTGTTTTGTTGGTCGCTGCTTAATGGAATCAATATGAAAAATGGGATAGGTTTGTAACATTCCCTTTCCGTTTGACTTTCCAATAAAAATTTTCTTTTAATTACTTTCCTTAAAAATGCTTGAAGAAAAATATCAGAGTACATAAGTGCATAAAACATGAAATCATTTTTCTAAAATAAAAATAGCATATCTTAAAACCAAATTATCTCAAAACCTTAAACATAAATTAAACTCTTTTATTCCATTTGTGAGCCATAATCCCCAGGTCATCACGCACCGGGTAACACAAGTCCTCAATACTTCCCCCACATACACATCATTTGAATCATTCTCATTACCTACATCATAGGAGAGATAATGAGCCTATTGCCCAGTAAGAGATACAAATGAAATGTAGAATGCTTATGCTGACTCTATGCACATGTCTGTCACGTCAGAAGAGAACCTATCCGTTCTGCTTTTCTTAATGTTTCTCTTTTAGTCAGAGCATTGGAGATATTTCCCGCAGAGAGATAGATACATCCATGGGATCTAGTCTGGGCAGAACATGTCACTCAATCCCTACATGGGAAGAGATACATCATCTCGCAGTTCTCCCAAGCATCATTGTCACTATACTCCCCAACCTCCAATGTCTATTTACATATTTTACATTCATTATTATCTTGTGCAATGCATGATATGTAATCCCTAACTAACATGCCTATATGATGTCACACAATAGTTCATATAATACTAGAAAGCAATACAATTCAATCAACAAATGATGAAGCACAAATCCTGAAACAATTATGAATTGATCCTATGCATGTTGTAACTAATATAATAATAAAGTAGAAAATCCACATGATCATCGTTACTTCTAATAGTTTGTGATGACCTGACTTTTTCTTACCTTCTTAAAATGCGTTAAAATTTAAAACTTTTCTTTTCTTTTGTAAACAACAGAAAATCTTTTTCAAATGTATTAGAGTTCTTTCAAAAAGCCGGACCGTCAAAACCCTTTCGTTATACTTGTTATGAAAATCGTTAAAAGTATTGAAAAGCTATAGTTATAAAATTGTTTCTCAAAACGTAGCGAAAGCCAAATCAAGAAACATAGCAGATTTATCAAAGCATAGCGAAAGCATAAATAACTCGTTTAAAGAATACTAAACAAAGCATTACTTGTTAATTACAAACATTTTTATCTTTTATTTTCTTAGCCTCACCAGCCTCAAGTTCCTGTGCGTGCAAATCCTTCATCCATGCTTCTCAATATGTTCTTCGTTTTCTCGTACATGTATTTACACCACAAGTAATACGTTAGCCTAAAGGCCCAGTAAGGAATTGGGGTTATGCGGTATGCTATGCCTCTCTTTAGTTCTTTTGGGATGGGTACCACCCCAAACCAATCTTTTCATTACATTCGTTCGTTCATTCATTACTTGTACTTGGAGTGGGAGATCGGAGAAACCCATGTGTGATGGTATAGTTTGATCGACTTCTAACCTCCTGTGTGTAGCTAGTCCCATTCCTAACAAGGTAGGGGTGTAACCTAGCTACCAGACTAGATCTGAACTACCCATTCACCCCCCAAACTCCCCATCACTCATTATTTTCTTTATCATTTTCCCTCACATAATGCATGTGAGTACCGCCCCCAAGTTGACACTCCTTATTTGTTTCTATTAGAATGATGTATGTTGATACAATATGAGATAACAATAACCATAATTGAATAGCGCATATAAGGAAAGTAAATAGCAATAATTGAATAGCGCATATAAATGAATGACAGAAATGAAGACAATGAACTATATTTGAACAACACGTGTAAATAAATGATAGTAATACAAACGAACAATATAGCAACGAATTAAAACAATGAATGACATGTTTGAATTTACAGAACACAACAGTAAAAGAAACAGCGATGGGAACATGCTATTAAACTGAGGTCATAAGTCAACTAACTATTCAAACCAATAAAGTATGCTTCACACAATATTCAAACCAATAAAGTATACTTCACACACTATTCAAACCAATAAAGCATGCTTCACAAGAGTATGACGACATTAAATAGACATGGATAACAACATGAATTGAATATAAGAAATTAGAGCTAAAGGCAACGTGCATCTGAAAGTAAAGCATAATTTAACAATGTTGTTCTTAGCTAGAGTTAACAACTTAGTTTCAATTGTTATCTAATTAAACATGCTCAAGGGAGTAATTATGATTAATAGTCTAGTTAATTAATCATGGTCAGAATTCTAGTTAATTAAACATGCTCGGATTAAGAGAATATCAATTCGATTAATGACTTAGTTCTTTGTTATAGTTATTGACCTAGTAAGTCAAATGTGTTTAGATTAAGGGAATAAAACTTTTAGTCAACACAGAGATTCCAACAATAATAGCAGAAAAAAGTAGCACTAACAGTTGGGGAAACTACAGCAAGTAAGACAATAAAGTGTACAAAATAGAATCATTGTTAAGGGAACTCTTAGCTCATTCATGCTCATCGGATCATCATTCTACACTACAGGACTTAATATAAAAAATTATCATTCACGCATTAAGCATTCATCGCATTCAACCATTAAGCATTCATCACTTCTTTATCAAAGTAAAGCATTGATCTCTATCAAAGTAAAGCATTTGTAGTAAAAAAAATGCAGGAAACTAACAATAAAGAAATCTACACAACTCACGTATACTACTTGTGGGTAGGGCCTCCACAGGCCAAGACTCTACCAAATCCTTACCCTTATTGAAGAACAATTCACGAACAACAACTCTCAGCTTCATCCTCAGCTTACAAAACCTTGCTTCACAAATGTAATACACTGAAGGATTCTCACCAACACTTACGAGCTCACATCACAACTCTCACTAGCTCAAAGAGGATTTTCACTATCATAGGAACTCTCACTCAAAGGAAGAAAAGATGAACTCGTAGGGGAAGAAAAGCTGGACTGAAATGCAGAGGAGATGGATGGATTAAATTGGAATTCATACCTGGAGGGAGACCATCGTACACTAAAGGGATGGAGAGGCATTACTTTGATGTGATGGAGGGAGTGGTCTGGCGTGGGGAGATCACCTCCCTATCGAGTGAGTGCGTTTTAATGGACAAAACGACAAAGAAGCCCTATTATTAAATCTCTAATTTTCGTAGGTCAGGAACATTTCGGGAGTCATCCTGGCCTCATCCGCGTGCATCCAAAAATCACTATTCTTCAGGCAGATTTGCATTTTCGGACAAAGGATGGCGTCCCTGCCTTTGTCCATATTCGTCCGAATCTGCCATTCGAATGAAGGATGGCATACGCATTCAGCGTCCGCATGCGTCTAAAGCTATCCAGAATTTGGGCAGATTCAAAATCACCGCATCCGCATCCATTTGCATTCGTTCGCATTCATATGCAAAGTCGATTTAGGACGCAAAGCCTGTCTTGCATCATCCCAAAATGCAGAGACGACATTCCATGTGTTTCCGGATGACATACCTCATCCTTGTTTCGTCTGCCATTGTCTGAATTGCCAGATTCCAGCTTTTCTTCATATTTTCATACTATATTTTTATCCCATAATATTTTGCCCATAAATACACGTCTTAATTTAACGCGTATCAATACGCAATTTATATATTAATTAACCCAATAATTAATTACATCGCGTATACGGGAAAAATGTTATCGAGGTATTATGTTGTTAGCTTCTAAACATGCTGGAAACAAATATCCTAACATGATACTAATAACATAAGGTAACATGCCAATAGAAAATCATAAAATAACGGTATATTCTTTATGGTCTTATTCTAACAATTTATGAATCTCCTTCATGCATTGTCTTATAACCAATAGATGACAGAACATAATCCACATTAGTAGCAAAGCAAAGTGAGCAGAGAAATAAACTAACAATTTCTATTCACAACAAGAAAGAGCCGACCAAATAATTCTATTATATTCATGATTGAACACAAAACATTGACAGTTCTATTCTCATCATCAAAGAGAAAACAAGGCAATTCTCTCTTATTCATCCTCAAAACTATATCATCGACAAGTTTTATCAGTAGCAAAAAACAAACGCAGAACTAACAACATAAAAACTAAACCTTGATGTAGGCACTTTCAGACAAAATGCATGAAAATCTCTTACCTTTCACCTTGTTGGACCCTCTTTGGATAAAACCTTCTCCACCAAACTCTTTGACTTTTAACAATAGCTTCCTCCAAACCAATGCAGAAGGAAAAACCTAGACATTTTTGGCTCTATCCTTCAACCAATACCTTTATATTTATAGACCTTGAAACCCTAGAGGGCGATGAGGAAACGAATCCACATTCCACATGATTCAAAATCTTCTAAAATTTTATTTTCCATATTTTTTGTAACTGAAGATTGTGTGCCGGTCAATAAAGTAGTTGACCATTTTGTCGACTGATTCTTCATTAAACGCAGCTGTAAAGCGGTCGATGAATCGGTCAAATGTGTGGACGAATAGATCGACCGAAATATATTACAGATTGTATCCTAGTTTTTTGGTCGTTGAATCGGTCGAGCAGCAAGGATTTGGTCGACTGACATATATCATAGATTGCATCCTAGTTTTTCGGTTGATGGAGTGGTCGAGCAATGAGGATTTGGTCGATTGACATATATCACAGATTGCATCCTAGTTTTTTGGGAGTGGTCGAGTAGCGAGGATTTGGTCGACCAAAAACACCACTATAACATACTTGCCTCTACAATTTTCGATAGTGATTGACCCCTTCACTCATGGGACCCTTATCTTCATTAATTTATTTATTCCCTAATATACATAGCCCAATTTACACCTCATATGAAGAAACTAACATAAATTCTCTATTCATTCAATTATTAGAGAAAACAACAATCTCAATAATATAAATAATTCAGGACTACAATTTCAAAATACTTAAGCATTGAATTTCAGATAAACAAGGGTTTTCATGTAGACATATTTTCTAGATATTACATAATCCCCTCCTTATTAAAATTTTGTCGTCAAAATTTTAGCTAACGAATAATTTTGGATACTTTGCCTCCATATCTTCTTTTCGTTCCCAAGTAGCCTCCTCCGTTGAATGATTCTGCCATGATACTTTAACCAATGAGATCTGTTTTGGTTGTATTTCCTTAATCTTTGAATCTAGAATCCAAATCGGCTTTTCTTTGTAACTCAAGTTTGGTTGAACTTCAATATTTTCCTGAGGTTCCTATTGGACTGAATTACCAAAGTCACTTCTTTAGTATTGATACGTGAAATACATTATGAACTCCTTCCATAAAGGTTGGTAATTGTAACCGATAGGCCATTTTCCCTATCCTCTTCGTAATAAAAAATGGACCAACGTATCTCGAACTCAACTTCCCTTTCTTACCAACCCTCATAACTCCTTTAAATGGCAAAATTTTAAGGAACACCAAGTCTCCTCTGTTAAATTCCAACTCCCTTTGATGGACATTAGCATAACGTTATTGGTGACTTTGAGCTGCCAACATTCTTTGACGTATAATCGCAACTGATTCAGAGGACTGTTGTATCATGTCGAGGCGGTAAAAATCCATTGCTCCAACCTCATCTCAATGTAATGGAGGTCTACACTTTCTACCATACAAAGCCTCATGTGGTGCCATTCCTATCGGGGCCTAGATGTAATACCCCGATCCTAATTTTCTCGTATATGCTATGTAATCAAATTTTTTGGGATAATATATGTATTACATGGCGTACTGCTATGTGTTGAATTATGGCATATAATCATGGGGGGATATGACGGGATAAAAGTTTTGTAAAAAATGTGAAGAAAAAGGGGGATTTCTGTCTATTCGGATGCCTGTGGACGACATTGCGGACGTGAAGTGTCGTCCGCAACACTCCTGGAACATCGCCTCGACTTGGGACGACATCGGGCATGAGATGAAATGTCTAAAATTCTACATGATGTGGACTTGAGGACGACCTTTCGGATGAGGAAGACTGCGTCCACATCAAATTTGTCCAAGTCTGGGGACTTTTGGACGAGCCCTGACGCGGGCGACATGAGGAGAACTCATCCGATTTGACTTCGTCCTAATCTTGAATGCAGGAGATGTCATCCAATTTGAATATGTCCAACATATGGACAGATTCAGATGATACATGCGGATGATAAAAGGCGTCCGCAAGACAGCTGCGGACGGCACAGACGAGCGTGGGGACGCCATTTCCCGTCCGTGGCCACATTTTTAGCCTGAAGATTTTGTACATGCGGATGACTACGGACGAGATGAAGGCATCCGCAATCGTCCAAAAAATCACGGATCTGCGTAAATTTAGGGATTTAAAAACCAACTGCTTGTCGTGTAGTTCATTACTACACGATCTCCAGAGGAGCAAAATGCTCCCAGACAAGGATCGCCCAGGTATAGCTCCAGCCTAGGTAGCCATCATCCCTCCCCTCTCCTATGTGATGATTACCTTGTAAGACCTTCTTTTTATTTTCTGATTCGTTCATTCCAATAGAGTTCAGCTCCTTGGATTCTTCTCCTTTCCTCTCCTTTGTCCAGCTTCTTCTCCTTTTCATTTAGCTGAGTGTAGTGTTGAAAGGAGTGAAGTTCAGCTGTCCCTACTAAGTTTACTTCAACATTTAGGTAAGGAAATTGGTAGTCTTGGCCAGTGGAGGCCCTACCCATAAGTATAATGTGAGTGTGTGTGTTAACTGTGATAGTTGAGAATCTTGACTTCCATAAATTTTTTTTGATGATTGACTCTATTATTCCATTTCTGCCTTGGATGATTTTATTGCCTATGAAAAAATAGGGATAAAATTTGTAGAGCTCCTGGATAATGTTCTGTTGTAGTTTTCCTACGAATTTCTTACTGCCTTTATTTTATCTCTAACTCATTATATAACTTGCTGTTGAATTCATTTGACGTTTTGCTGCCACTATTATGTGTTGATGATTGAAAGTAGGGTTGCTGACAGGTTAGTATAAGAAGGTATGAATAAAAATGTAGAAACAAATGGCTTTAATTATACACTTCCGTCTTGTTGAACCACCTATTTACTTGTTCAACATGCCTATCACTTGCTCATTTCTCACTTCAACACGTTGGATTGTTAAATCACCTCTTTACTTGCTCAACATGCCTATTACTTGCTTATTACTTGTTTTAGCGAGCGTTTCTTGTGTAAAGCATGTTAAATTCTCGATAGTACAAGTGTGCTCAAAAGCATGTTTCTACTGACTTCGTACCTATTTGCATGACATCATGTTTTATATTGTAGTAAAATCCCTCCGCTAATATGTATTATATTTGAGCATGTTAGTTAGCAATTTCGTTAAGGCAATTAATAAAGCATGATAGTTGTCATTTGTTTAGATTCCGTCATGAATAATGTAATTATTCCAATGTGCGATAACATGCCTTGTTGCTGTCTATATGTTCATATTCTTTTGTTACCGTCCATCGGTTGTGATATGCTTCCGCCCTTTTGTATGTAAAGCATGGTCGTTTACTTTCTAATGTATATGCTTCATTGTTTAAATTCCATATATGCTCTATCGTTTATTTCCAATGTATATGCTTCATTGTTTAAATTCCATATATGCTCTATCGTTTACGTTTCAATGTATACGCTTCATTGTTTAAATTCCATATATGCTCTAATGTTTACTTTCCAATGTGTATGTTTCATTGTTTACCTTCCATGTATGCTTTATTTTGGTGTCTTCAAGCATCATGTAATAGAAACAATTAGGGAGTGCCAGCTTAGGGTGGTGCTCACATGCATTGGAAAGGAAACACAATAAGAAAATGGTAAGAGAAGTAGAAAAAAGGAATTGGGGGTGGATGGGTAGCGAGTCTAGTCTGTAAACTAGGTGGAGCCCCTCTCTCATAGGGTACAGGAGTTCTAGTTTATAAGAAAAAGATTACGTTCGATCACTATGCCATTGCACGAGAAAAAGCTCTCAATTCCAGTTCAAAGTACGAGTAAAGAAATAAAGAAAGAAAGTAAATAACAAATGGGTTGGGTGGCCCCCATCCCAAGGGAAACTAAAGAGAGAGGCATAAGTATAAGCATTTTCCCCATTTCCTTTACTGGGCCATTGGCTCACGTCCTTACTTGTGGTGTAGGTAATGAAATGGTAATACCGAGTGCTGAGGAGGAGGCTTTGTTGGTGGGCCCTGCAGATTATCCAGAAGAGACGCGACCCGAGTAGACCGATGGCTCGAAGAAGAAGGAAGAACTAGTTTTGTAAGGGTTAAAACAGTAAGCATGTTTTGTAAAACATTAAACCATGGTCTCTATTCATATTTTGAAAATGTGATGCTTTTAACCTTGGACTTTTGACATGTTTTGAATTTTACTACCGAGTGATAAATGTTTGACTAAACGATTTTTGATCACGTTTCTGCTATTTAATCATTTAATCTCGTTTCTGCCATAATCCTTGAATAAATCAACGATTTGATTTTCCACGATTTAAATGGTTTTAAGAAAAAAGGGTAGTAACAATCGGGGTTAAGAGGCACTCTAATTTTAAAGGGATTTCAAGCAAAGGTTTAACACACTTAAAGTTTGAAAATTTTAACTGCATCTTTAAATGAAATAAAATAGAAGGTGATAAAAACTTTGGTCGTTATAGTTGGTATCAGAGCTAGTCTACTCAGGTGCATCTCATCGTGGATATCCCGGACTCGTCGGGCAGGGCCCTTCGACTGTAAGTTTTTCTTGATATTGTAAAATTAATAAATTAAGTATAGCATATGTAGAATTGATAGACGAAATTAGCAAATGTTTTCCTTAGAAATTTCTTAATTTTATTTCTTTATTTATGACGTGAACTCGTAGAAATTTATAGATGGCTAGAAGGGGGAGGGGGAATATACCAGTTAACAAGGATGGGCCCCGAGCGCCCAATCGGCTGGAAGAGCCTGCTCGAGACGAGGCTATTGAGCACATAGCTGCCGGCGTGGAGGAGCAATCCCAACAAATGGAAAGACAGACTCAGTTCATGGAGCAACACTTTCGCTTCATGGAAAGATTTATGGGTCAAGATCCCGCAAATGGAAATGGGAAAGGGAATAATCCACGACCTGTCCAAATTCAACCAGTTCAGCCAGTCCAGCCAGTGTATAGGGAAACTAGATGGGAAAAATTTCGAAAGCTTAGACCACCCGATTTCAATGGGGACATTTTGGACATTACGAGAGCCAAAGAATAGATATACTCCGTACAGGACAAGTTCAGCTACGCAGACATTGGCAAGGTGGAAAAAGTTAAGTGTGCCTCTTATTACTTGACGCATGAGGTGTGCTTCTGGTGGGATACCGTTAAGGCCTCTCGAGATGTGGCCACCCTCACTTGGAAGGACTTCAAGGACCTGTTTAATGAAAAGTACTTCAATCATACTGTTCGCAGCCATAAATTGATAGAATTCATGCGTATACGTCAGACGGCCACAGTGACAGAATATGCTCAGCGGTTCGAGGGACTATCCCGCTATGCTTCTCATTTGGTAGCGGTGGAAGAAAACAAGGTACACCATTTTGTGCAAGGACTAAATTTCGATGTTCAGGAAAGGGTTATTGGGGCTGGCATTGAGGGCATCTCCTATTCAAAGATAGTGATGAGAGCACTAGCCTTGGAAGGAGTGAAAAGGCAGGAGGAAGCTACCCAAAAATGGAAGGCTACCCCTACCCAGTCATAGCGAAGTGGGGCCCCAGCAGGCCTAGGGACCAAATGACCGGCCGAGATCGAAGGGCAGCAGAGGCCGGACAAAAGGCCTATGACACAAACATCTAATGCCCCTCAACGCCCTCAACACAATATCTGTCCAAAATGCCAGAGGATGCACCGAGGTGAGTGCTTGGCTGGGTCGGAGAACTGCTTTGCATGTGGGAAGCTAGGGCATAAAGCCATATTTTGTCCAACTAGACCTACGGGACCTGGGGGAGTGGCTCTGCGCGTTTTTGCCATGTACGGGACCGAAACTCACGATCAGCCAGTTGTGGTAGCAGGTACACTGCGCATTTGAAATTCCTTTTTGTACAATTACATCTGTTCCTTCCCTTAGATGAATTAGGAGTTTTACCTTAGGATGAGCAACCTACCTAACCTTGGCAGGAACAATATGTATAAATAAGTGTGTGGCTTACGTCTTATTCGATACGGGTGCTACACACTCGTTTATCTCTACGAAGTTTTACGAGTGAGCCAATTGCTTTTTCCAATAGCACAAACTACACGCATCGCGTGCTGTTGCCCTCCGGCAATCGATTGATTACTGATGAGATACTCAAGTCATGAGGTGGACATCAACAACCATTTATTTCGGGCCGATCTAATCATCATGAACCTAAATGTCTACGATGTCATATTGGGAATGGATTGGCTGTCAGCGCACCATACCATCATCCACTGCAAGGAAAGGAAGGTCTATTTCGATCCTTTGAGTGGCGAACGACAAAGCTTTGAGGGAACCAAAGAGAAGGGGCAGTTTGCCATTATCTCTGTACTTAAAGCGGACAAGTTGTTGAAGAATGGGTGCGACGAATTTTTGGTCAGCGTGATTGATACTACCGTAAGCACTAAGACTAAGATGGAAGATGTTGCGGTGGTGCATGACTTCCCAAACTTTTTTCTCGACGATCTTCCCAGTTTGCCCCAGACCGTGATATCGAGTTCGAGATCAATGTGCACCCAGTATGGATCCCATTTCCAAACATCCGTATCGCATGGCACCTGCTGAACTATGAGAGCTAAAGGTACAACTAGAGGAACTAGTCACCAAGGGGTTCATTTGACCCAGTTTTTCCCTTTGGGGTGCACTTGTATTGTTCGTCAAAAAGAAGGACGGATCTCGAACATTCTTTTCTTAGCATCTTCCCTCACTCATGCATGTGTGAGTACCACCCCAAAGTGGCACTCCCTATGGTTTCCAATTAACATGAAGCATATTGTGTAATACCCTGATATTTTAATCATCGGGATATTACAGGACATATTCGTCAAATTATAATTACAGAAATTTACCTGATGATAATTAAGAACTGATTTGAAAGAAGAATAAAATGATATTTATTGAATTAATTGGGATTAAATGTTAAAGAGGATTAATTGAAGATTTAATGAAGATTAAGTGAGAAATTACATTAATTGAGAAAAAAAAAAGAAGAAATAAGGGGAAAGGAATCGGTTGAAGGAGATTAAAATGGATTTGGGTTCTTTTCACACGGTTCACTGGTTTGGTTCAGGTTTGACTATTGAAAGGGGGAATGAAATTAAAAGAAAACTGTGACTGTTGCTGAAGAAAGAAAAGGAGAGAGAGACCCGAAGAGAGGAAGAAGGGTGATGAGAGATCGAGACCAAAGGGAGGAGAACGAGCGATCGGAGCTCGGCAGAAGTGCTTCGCGATAGGAGATGTTGTCCGATGAGCATACGAGTGGTGGTCGGCGAACCGAGTTGCGCCAGTGCGACGCTCAGGCAAGGAGTGACGAATCGGACCTCTGTCGTGGTAATTTTCGACGACGATGGAGGTACGTTCAAACAATTTCATCCTCCTCTGTGGCTTTCTGTTGTTTGGTCGTGTGCTGAGATGGATTGCAGGGCGACTGGTGTTGGGGATTTCAGTAAGGAGCGACAGCTGGATTTGGCAGTTCGGGCTGGACCGGCTGAAGGCCTTGGTCTAGCTTTCAATTGGGGTCGAACCGGTCAGGCTCATACTTTGCAGTAGGTGACAACGATAGTGTGTAGAGCGTAGGGAACACTCTGCGAATTTCAGTGGGCTGTCGGGCATGCTGGGGAACACTCTGGCAGAGAGTGTTCCATGCTGGTGTTGTTATTTAGAGCAGAGACATTGAGGGAGGAAGGGGCGGCTAGCTGGTGAGATGCTCTCGGGTGGACTTTTGGGAATGGTGAAGTGGGGGTGCTGAGAGTATTCTGGTGTTGGAAGCTGAGAGAAGGGTGTGGATGCAAGGAAGCTCTCCGGTCTGTTGTTCTTCTGGTAACTCCTTGAATCCCTCTTTATTTTAATGGATTTATGCAAGGATTATTGAAGATAAAGGAGTGCTATGCTATTGGGTATTTCTCCTGTGAGTTGCTACTTCGTATTTCTGTTGAATAGATTGTCTGGTGGAGTTATACACTATTGTTGGGCATTCTATATTTCTCTTTTGTTAGATAGTCTATTGGTTATCACATGATATTGATGGCCTGTGGTAATATATGGTGAGCCATTGTTCCATGATTTGAACTTGGTCTGTCGATGGGTGTTGATCGGTTACGCACATATTGATAATGGATTGATTGTTCAAATTTTAATAGGTCATTTAGTGAATGGAAGTTTAAGCTATTAAGTTGGGATAAATGTGAATGATACGGTTGATTTAGGAATATGTTTTGGTAAGATTCGAATGATGTTAAAGGGTCGTTATTAATAAGTAAATATTTTTAATTGTGAAGGTATCGAAAAGAGAGGAAAGATAAAGATTAAGTACGAATGCACATTAAAGCTTCAAGGTAAGAACTTGGGTGTGTTCTTGGCCAAGTGGAGGCCCTACACCGCAAGTAACATGTGCGTGAGTGGTAGAGTATGGGTTTATATGTTTATTTGTTGTGTGTTTATAATGTTATCGTTGTCTGTTCCATGCTTGATGCTCTGTATGTTTCTAGGCATGGTTGTTCAAGTATACTGTAATCTTGGTTGTTAGTAATCTTAGTTGTTAGTAATGCATTGTTAGTTCTGTGAGGTATTTGTTACTAGTTCTCTATTAAGTGAAGCTGTTAGTTTTGTTATCTGTTAGTTCTCTATGAAGTGATGTTGTTCATTATCTAGTTAAAAGCATGATTTCTTCGTTTCGTTTCGATGTTTTCGTTGCTATTCATAATCTAGTTAAAAACATGATTTCGTCGTTTCGTTTCAATATTCTCGTTGCTGTTTATTATTTAGTTAATAACATGATTTCGTCATTTTGTTTCAATGTTTTCTCTGCTGTAATTTAGTCGTTAAAACGCATGTGTAGGCGTTTCCGTTTTGCCATATTCTCTGCTGTAATTTAGTTGTTAAAACGCATGTGTTGGCTGTTCCGTTTCGCCATTTTCTCTGCTATAATTTAGTCGTTAAAATGCATGTGTAGGCTGTTTCGTTTTGCCATTTTCTCTGCTGTAATTTAGTCGTTAAAATGCATGTGTTGGCTGTTCCGTTTTGCCATTTTCTCAGCTGTAATTTAGTCGTTAAAATGCATGTGTTGGCTGTTCCTTTTTGCCATTTTCTCAGCTGTAATTTAGTCACTAAAACGCATGTGTAGGCTGTTCCGTTTTGCCAATTTCTCTGCTGTAATTAGTTGTTAAAACGCATGTGTAGGCTATTCCATTTTGCCATTTTCTCTACTATAATTTAGTCGTTAAAATGCATGTGTAGGCTGTTCCGTTTTGCCATTTTCTCTATGGTAATTTAGTCGTTAAAATGCATGTGTTTGATGTTCGGTTTCGCCATTTTTCGTTGCTGTTCTGCTGTTGTTTTTGGGTTATTAATAAGCATGTTTTATTGCATAATTTCGATAATGTGCTGCTGTAATTTTAGTCATCTTAGAGCACGTCTTCGCTGTTTTATTTTTGAGATTTCGCTGTTGTTTTCTTAATTATTAAGAAGTATGTTTTGCTGCTTCATTTTGTTATTCCTCGCTATTGTTTTTCATTATTTTGGAAGCATGTTTAATTGTCTCAATTGATGCTAATCACTCCTGTTTTCTTATGTGTAAAAGCATGGTCTAATAGTCATTTTATTGGACGTAAGAGCTTGAATAGTCCTATTCCATTGTTATA
Source organism: Begonia loranthoides (assembly GCA_022433065.1). NCBI lineage: Eukaryota > Viridiplantae > Streptophyta > Magnoliopsida > Cucurbitales > Begoniaceae > Begonia > Begonia loranthoides. The sequence goes on from CM039485.1 coordinate 18,581,806, forward strand.
TGTTGATGTTATCTTTATTGTGCAAAAGCACGCTCTATTATAAATTGTCAATCCTTTAAGGTGTTGTCATTTACTGTCCACGTATGTGCTATTTGATTTGAATGTGTCCTCATATTAATCAATTTGGTGTATCTCATTATTGTTAGTTAGTGTTAGCCTATATGATTTTCTATATGATCTCTATTGATATGTTGCCTTGCATAATTCCTGTTGTGAACAAATCCCCTGAGCATGCTATTTAATTCAAGTGGTTATAATTAGTATAACTAACTAATGTGTTGAGCACATTAACCCAATCGTTAATCTGTCAAGCATGTCAATCTAATCAATTTAGTTAATCTAAACAAGTTAATTAATATAAGCACGTAGTAAATTAGGTTATTAACCTCTCAAGTATGTTGTATTGTTGTCGTGCGCTCTTATGTTCGTTATGGTTTTGCTCAACTCCTTGAATGTGTTGATAGGGTAGTTTCTTGTATGTGCTTTTATGGTAGTCTTATAATGCTAGAAACAATTAGGAGCATCACCACGGGGTGGCCACACGTCTTGAGTGAGAAAAATAATTAATAATTCCCCTATCAGGATCACAAGACTAATTAACTTAAATAATTAGAAATCGTAGGATTTCCCTAATCTATGCTCCATATACGAGCTATTCTTAAAACATGTACTATTCCTAAAATACGTAATTAAATTAGTGGCTTGGGGCATACCCATTCTAAATAATTCGAGTGGTATCTCATATGCATAAACTCATTTTCTTACTGGGCCTTTAGGCTCATGTCTTACTTGCGGTGGAAGTACACGACGCACGGAGTCTTTTCTCGAACAGTGGAGAAGCAGTTGAGGAGGGATTTGCACGTCGAGCATGCGGTTGTCCAGGCTACGAGAAGCAAAGATAATTGGGTTGTAATTTAATTTAAATTAAGTTTTCTTTCTTAAATTGTAATTAAATGTTAGTCATTTCCTTTTAATTATTTATGCTTCCGCAAATGTTATTATTTCTGAAAACGTTTTACTTCCGCAAGAAATGTTTTAAGTGTTTCTAACGGCCCGACTTGCACTTTGATATTTCTTTCATAAAAGCTTCAAATTTCAACGAGTTTCTTTTAAAAGGGATTTACGAAGGAAAATCTGGGTCGTTACAGTTGGTATCAGAGCAGAAATTTTAAAAATGATTTCGTGAACTGCTCTGGTCGTTTTTAAAACCAAATCTCTCGCTTGTTCTAAAATGATTTTTGAAAAGATTCAAACTGGTAATGTAGACTGTCTGCCAACATAAGCCTTGACGTGGAAATCTTTCATCAATTGTAAGTATTTCAATTTAATTACTTGTATTTTAATTTGATTGATGTAATTTCTTTCTTTAGATAAGATTATTTTGAATGAGAATGATTTATAGTAGAGAATGAATGGTATGTAATACAGGATAGAGAATACTAGAACTGTTTGGGAATTTTATGCAGGATGTTTAGCTTTGGGGGAGTCTAAAAACAAGGGAGATTCTGCCCAAAATTTTGGAAATAGGAACGAGAGAATAAGTGGAAGGGACGTAGGATTAAACAAAGTCAGGTAGTTAAGCGAGTGCACTTAGAAGTATGCACAATGTCTGGCACAAATGGCGAACGAATCACGATCAATAAGAGTGAATTGACAAATGATAAAAAGCGAACTAAAATAAGAAATCATAAAAAGTGATTAAAGAAAGGAAAAATGGAAAATAAGGAGAAACATGAACAAAAGATAAAGAAAATGATAATGGTTTGTGTGGTCTGGTAGCTTAGCCCGACACATGAACAAAAGCTAAAGAAAATGATAATAGTTTCTGTGGTCTGGTAGCTTAACCCGACACAAGAACAAAAGTAAAAGAAAAGAAGAGAGAGTAAATGAAAATGGCATTATATGAAGTGAGGGAAAAAGCAAAATATACCGACAAGTTAAAGCATAAAAGTGTAAGAAAAGAGGAGACGTTACAATGGGTAGATAAAAGGTAGACGTGATGGTAAGGGTCAATGGGATTAAGTATGATAGCTTAAAGGGTCAGTTGAACATTTCAACATACGAGCACATAAACTGAACTAGAAACGGGAACATAAACACAAACCTCGGATAACGGAAACGAATAAAGAAATGGTATGAGCACAAAAACTGAAACGGAGACAAAGTTTCCAGAAACGGAAGCGAAAACGGAAACAGAAACAAAACTTCCAGAAATGGAAGGGGAAACAGAAACGAAAACGGAGACAAAATTTCTTGGAATGGAAGCAAAAACAGAAATGGATACGGGAACGAGTACGATCACGGGAACCGAAATGGATACTGAGGCAGAAACAGAAACGAAAACATAACCTGGAACGGGAATGGGAACGGAGATAGAAACGGAAACGAAGTTTCCAGAGTGATTTCTGGAAATGGATACGGGAATGGGAGTGGGAACAGAAATTGGTATACACACACAAACCGGGAAGCACAACTGGGTTAGAAACCTAAGAGGGGTAAATGGGTAATAGAGTAGCGCATCAGAAGAGTGGAAGAGTGAATTTGATAGTTGGATCGTCTTCGGTGCGAAGAGATGAGTTTGGACGATGTCAAGCTGATCTATTAGCCAGAGTTAGGCAAACGTCAATCCGAGAGGGGTTAGTATCGAGTCGAAGCCTAGAGTCAACTAGAACACCAATTGGGTAGCTAGTACCGAAGAGAAGAAGAAGGGCGACGAGAGATTGAGACCGGAGGGAGGAGAGCGAGAGATCGGAGCTCTGCCAAAGTGCTTCGTGATGGGAGATGCTGTCAGATGACCGTGCCAGTGGTGGTGGGCGAAGCGGATTGCGTCGGTGGGACTCTTGGGCAAGGAGCGACGAATCAGACCTCTGTTGTGGCAATTTCCGGTGATGATGGAGGTATGTTCAGTCAATTTCTTCCTCCTCTGTGGCTTTCTGTTGTTTGGTCGTGGGCTGAGATGGATTCCAGGGTGACTGGTGCTGGCGATTTCCGCGAGGAGCGATGGCTGGATTTGGCAGTTCGGACTAGACCAGCCGAAGGCCTTCATCCAGCTTTCAGTTGGGGTCGAATCGGTCTGGCTCATACTTTGCAGTAGGTGACAACGACAGTGTGTAGAGCGTGGGGAACACTCTATGAATTTCAGTGGGTGATCGGGCATGCTGGGGAACACTCTGGCAGAGAGTGTTCCATGCTGGTGTTGTTATTGAGAGCAGGGACAATGAGGGAGGAAGGGGCAGCTAGCTGGTGAGATGCTCTCGGGTGGACTTCTGGGAATGGTGAAGTGGGTGTGCTGAGAGTGTTATGGTGTTGGAAGCTGAGAGAAGGGTGTGGATGCAAGGAAGCTCTCGGGTCTGTGACAAGCTCCAAGGAAGACAAGAGCTTAAATTAGAAATCAGCTAATAAACTGTGAATTAAACTAGACCAACAACAATACTAAGACTAGTTCTCCAAATTCAAATGTGAACTTTGGCCTAAATTTGGAGGACACTTAATTAACACAATCAAGTAAGTCGTGTCAAAATTCCAGATCAGAACTCATTCTGAATCTCCAGTTATAGCCGAAATATGATAACAACAAATACAAGGCTTCTTTCGAGCAGTTTTGACGACCGAAAATACAATAGAGAGAACTCACTCTATATAACTCCAATAATTCCCAAAATTGACAGGCAGCTTCTTCACTCAACAAAGAATAATTCTCTAGAAGAAATAAAATCAAGAAAACCCACGCAAGGGCTTCGAAACAGATCAACAATAGACTGTAGTAAACAGATTGCACAGAAAAACAGATTCTGCAGTTAACAAAATGTCCAACATATCTCCATCTTCACAGAACGACGCCTATATCTCGAAACACAAATGATGTCCACCAAATGTAGAGAGAATAGATCCAGAATAACCAAGTCTTACCAACAATAATCTTCGAAATACCAAAGGGAACCATGGAGTCTGATTTGCCCTCCTAACGTTAGAGGATCGGAATAATCGGCTTAATCACGGATTAAGCACTCTCCATGGAGTCTAGCGTTTCTCCTACCTCCACACTACAGTTGCGCCACTAGAGTGATGCTTGGAAGAGATAGTAACCCTTCCAACTTGCTCAAGAAATGCTACAAGAGCAGCAAGTTCAGGTTGAAGGGGAAGAAGGCCGTGAGGGGGAAAGGTCGCGCGGTGCTTCTCTTCAAAAACAAGTTTCTTTCAAATTCATCAAGACTGCCTTCTAATTCACCAAAGAGGGCTATAAACCCTAAGTTTTACAATAAAGACAAAAGATTAAAATAGCTCTAATTAACAAATGACCTAAACAGCCCTTGACAATAAACAAAAAGAAATAATCAGAATTTGGAAATCAGTCTTTGTAAAACGAACATTAGCTACAGCAAACCAAACCCAAATAAAACTCTCAATATGTCTTTGGAAAACTCTAGCTGTTAGCTGCATTTGATATGAAGGACTAAAATTGAAAGAAAATCATCTCAATTGTCAAAACTGCACTTGAACACCCAGAGGTCAGATTCAATGCGGGAAAAGGAAGCCCACAATTTCTTCTTCGATAATCATGATATCCACTAGTCCAAAAGCACCAAATCCTCTTGAGACATTGATTAAAACTTTCCTGCAAATTGGCGAGGAAAGAAACACCTACAAAACAAATAAAAAGTTAGAAAATAAAAGAGCCCTTGGTTCAGGCTCAAGTGACGGCACCTTGGGGCACATCAGTATGCTATTCTTCTGGTAACTCCTTGCATCCCTCTTTATTTTAATGGATTTATGCAAGGATTATTGAAGATAAAGGAGTGCTATGCTATTGGGTATTGCTCCTGTGAGTTGCTGCTTCGTATTTCTGTTGAATAGATTGTCTGGGGGAGTTATGCACTATTGTTGGACGTTCTATATTTCTCTTTTGTTGTCTGTTGGATAGTCTGTTGGTTATCACATGATATTGATGGCTTGTTGTAATATGTGGTGAGCCATTGTTCCATGATTTGAACTTGGTCTGTCGATGAGTGTCGATCGGTTGCACACATATCGATAATGGACTAATTGTTCAAATTTTAATAGGTCGTTTAGTGAATGGAAGTTTAAGCTATTAAGTTGAGATAGATGTGAATGCTACGGGTGATTTAGGAATATGTTTTGGTAAGATTCGAATGATGTTAAAGGGTCGTTATTAATAAGTAAATGTTTTTAATTATGAAGGTATCGAAAAGAGAGGAAAGATAAAGATTTAGTACGAACGCGCATTAAAGCTTCAAGTTAAGAACTTGGTTGTGTTGTTGGCCAGGTGGAGGCCCAACACCGCAAGTAACATGTCCGTGAGTTGTAGAGTATGGGTTTATATGTTTAGTTGTTGTGTGTTTATGCTTATCGTTGTCTGTTCCATGCTTGATGCTCTGTATGTTTCTAGGCATGGTTGTTCAAGAATAATGTAATCTTGTTTGTTAGTAATCTTAGTTGTTACTAATGCATTGTTAGTTCTGTGAGGTATTTGTTACTAGTTCTCTATTAAGTGAAGCTGTTAGTTTTGTTATCTGTTAGTTCTCTATTAAGTGATGTTCTTCATTATCTAGTTGAAAGCATGATTTCGTCGTTTCGTTTCGATGTTCTCGTTGCTGTTCATTATCTAGTTAAAAGCATGATTTTCGTCGTTTCATTTCAATATTCTCGTTGTTGTTTATTATTTAGTTAATAGCATGATTTTGTCATTTTGTTTCAATGTTTTCTCTGCTGTAATTTAGTCGTTAAAACGCATGTGTAGGCGTTTCCGTTTTGCCATTTTCTTTGCTGTAATTTAGTTGTTAAAAAGCATGTGTTGGCTGTTCCGTTTTGCCATTTTCTCTGCTATAATTTAGTCGTTAAAATCCATGTGTAGGCTATTCCGTTTTGCCATTTTCTCTGCTATAATTTAGTCGTTAAAACGCATGTGTTGGCTGTTCCGTTTTGCCATTTTCTCAGCTGTAATTTAGTCGTTAAAACGCATGTGTTGGTTATTCCGTTTTGCCATTTTCTCAGCTGTAATTTAGTCATTAAAACACGTGTAGGCTGTTCCGTTTTGCCATTTTCTCTACTGTAATTTAGTCCTTAAAAACGCATGTGTAGGCTGTTTCGTTTTGCCATTTTCTCTGCTATAAATTAGTCTTTAAACGCATGTGTAGGCTGTTCTATTTTGCCATTTTCTCTGCTGTAATTGAGTTGTTAAAATGCATGTGTAAGCTGTTTCATTTTGCTATTTTCTTTGTGATAATTTAGTTATTAAAATGGATTTGTTTGTTGTTTGGTTTTGCCATTTTTGTTGCTGTTCTGCTGTTGTTTTTGGGTTATTAAGAAGCATATTTTGCTGCCTAACATCGATAATGCGCTGCTGTAATTTAAGTAATCTCATAGCACGTCTTCATTGTTTTATTTTTGGGATTTTGCTGCTGTTTTCTTAATTATTAAGAAGTATGTTTTGCTGCTTCATTTTGTTATTCCTCGCTATTGTTTATCATTATTTTAGAAGCAATGTTTCACTATCTCAATTGATGCTACTCACTCCTATTTTCTTATGTGTAAAAGCATGTTCTAATAGTCATTTTATTGGACGTAAGAGTTTGAATAGTCCTATTCCATTGTTATATGTTGATGTTATCTTCATTGTGCAAAAACACGCTCTATTATAAATTGTCAATCCTTTAAGGTGCTGTCATTTACCGTCCACGTATGTCCTTTTGCACCATGAGATACAATAAGGTAGTCTCATAACGCTAGAAACAATTAGGAGCACCACCATGGGGTGGCCACACGTCTTGAATGAGGAAAATAATTAATAATTCCCCTATCAGGATCACAAGACTAATTAACTTAAATAATTAGAAACCGTAGGATTTCCCTAATCCATGCTCCATATACGAGCTATTCTTAAATCACGTACTATTCCTAAAATACGTAATTAAGTTAGTGGCTTGGGGCTGACCCATTCCAAATAATTCGAGTGGCATCTCATATGCTTAAACTCATTTTCTTACTGGGCCTTTAGGCTCATGTCTTACTTGCGGTGTAGGTACACGACGCGCAGAGTCTTTCTCGAATAGTGAAGAAGCAGTTGAGGAGGGATTTGCACGCGCGAGCATGCGGCTGGCCAGGCTACGAGAAGCAAAGATAATTGAGTTTTAATTTAATTTAAATTAAGTTTTCTTTCTTAAATTGTAATTAAATGTTAGTCATTTCCTTTTAATTATTTACGCTTCCGCAAATGTTATTATTTCCGATAACGTTTTATTTCTGCAAGAAATGTTTTAAGTGTTTCTAACTGCCCAGCTTGCACTTTGATATTTTTTTCATAAAAGCTTCGCATTTTAACGTGTTTCTTTTAAAAGGGATTTACGAAGAAAAATCTGGGTTGTTACATATTGCAGTATAACATACAGTAACGGAAATTGAAATGCGCGTGGAAGTAAAAGTACTATGATTGAACTTGCGCATATAATGAATCACAATAATTGAAAGCATACATAGATACAAGGAACAATTATGATATTGAATTGAACAATATGAGACAATAAAGTAACATACGACAAATTTCAATTTAACTAAACTTTCTCATTGAACTAAGCTAGGCTAAACATGGAAATATGTTGTAAGCAAAGAATAACATAAACATGCTTGTAAATTGGAAATTTTTATTCTAGTTGGTTAAACATACTTTTATTTTAATTGGTCAAACATGATGCATTTAATAGTCTAGTTATTATCCTAATTAATTGCATGCTCAACAAATTGGTTAACATACTCAAAGTTTAGTCATTGATTAAACATGCTTGAATTGGTTAACATGCGGACATGCTCAACTAATTCAACATACTAATTACTAAACATGCTCAAGGATTGATTGATTATTTAGTGTCACCTAATCATGCTCAAGGAATAATTTACAAGCTTTATTGTCAATAACATGCTCAATTAAATACTAGCCATTAAACATGTTGGAATAAATAATTAAACATGCTCTCTAGATGATTACATACACCTAAATAAATTGGCATGCTCAAGAAGTGATTAACAACTAATAATTGGTTAGGCAATTTGATTAACATGCTCGATTCCTAATTAAGTTAATTACTCTAGTCAGATTATCATACTCAGATTAAGTAATTTAGTTACGCTAATTGACATGCTCATGCATCATTTGGTAACATTCAAATATGTTGGACCTAGCTAAGCTAACATGCTGGGTTTAATTAAACATACTTTCCTAACTGATACACTTGAGTAATAATTAACATGCTTGATTAACGGAGATGGAGTGGGCATTAACAACTACGAAACTACAACGAATAACATAGTAAATTATACATGAAACTACAGCAATTGAATTATACAAACCGAAGGTAAATCCTTAATTCATTCATGATCATATGTACGTGACGTGTCATTCTTTATTTCATCACCCTATTCCCAATCTCAACGTTATCGTTCATCAGTTAGCAGTCACATTTCTATCAAACAAAGAGAACTACAATTCCTAACCAGTACCAAGAGACAATAACATTATAACTACATTTCAATATATTAAACTAAACTATCTATGCATGCCAGTCTAATTAAAACAGGAAGTAAACATGCTTATGAAATCATATACGGAAAACTACTTAACGAATCACATTTAGAATCATGCTTGACATGTTATTATAATGAGAAACATGCTAAGCAATTTGATATTAATTATCTAGAGCATTTATCGCTCCTAGCCAGAACCAAGAATAATAACACTATGAACTATCTTCACGGATCATTAATCTAGTTATAGCACACATGGAGATTAAGAAAAGCAATTGGTATAAACCATGGCAGGAACAATAAATTACGGCCAACAAAACAGAATCACTATGAACCAAATCGCTAGAAATCTGTTAAGCATTCATTCTTGCATTTCGTTCTTTTAGGCATCTCTTTTCATTTTATTCGAGCTCAATCACTAGAGGTTCTCATTCCACAACAAACATTCTCCACTTCTTTACGAACATGAACATTTCAAGGTAGTAATCAAAATTAAAGCACTCCACGTATAATATAAACAAGGAAGCAATAAGGAACTACAAGTAAAACTCGACACAACGCACACACACACACACTTGAAGTGTAGGGCCTCAAAATGGCCAAGACACACCCATTTTCCTTACCTCTTATCTTTATCGTGGTTGGTTCTTAATCGCTATCATCCTTCCTTTTTGTACCTTCAAAATTAGAAACATGTACTTATTGATAATAATTCCTCCAATAAACATTTACAGAGTCCTAAGGTATAGACCCGCAACCACACAAAATCCAACAAACTCGTACTCCAAGCAATAACCAACAGAAGGTGTTTCATTATTCTTTATCCAACATTAGATTAACAACATAAATGGGTTAATATCTTATCTCCAACAACTAGCACCCAAAAAATTTCTCATATCATACATTTAACCACCACAGTGTTGACAATAACAAAACAACAAGCTCATACACTTAATAGAACACCCCAACCAACCAATAACAGGGAAGTCCATTTCCAGCACCTCAATCAGATCAAGGACTAACACAACAGAGATTAACCTTCAACAACAAAGTGTATTTTCTAGTTATTGACCAATAACATAGCAGAGACCTTACCTAGCCCATTATAGTTAATCAAAACTACAAAACATACTTGAAGTACCCTAACGTATCACCACTCAAACAATCCCAACAGTAACATACCTCAAACCAACATTCAGAATCCAAACTGTGACTTAACAACAATGGATTATTTAATCAAGTAACTAGTTTAGAAGTCCTTAACCACATAACCAAAAAACAAGAACCACATAACCAAAGCAATAGAGAAAAAAGCTCACTAGGAAGCAGGGATGATCCGAGGCACCAGCAGCTCCAACTTCTCCTTCTTCATTCTCGGCTCAACCTCCAAAACATCATCCCTCTCTCTAAAAGTAAAAGCTCTCGACCCTCCCCTTTATCAATTCCTCAGAAAAGTGGTCCAGCAAACAAACACTTTGCTTGCCGATAGCCACTACCTAGTTCGTACTATGTGTTCCCCACGCCGATTCCACGCTGGAAAGGTTGTCTGCATAGCAGACAACACTTCATTCGAACTGGTCTAGTCAAACCCGGTTGGAAGCTTGGCCTGTAGCCCACCAGAAATCTGACCAAACGCCGGAATCGTCACTGCCAACCACCGTTTCTGCAACACCCTCCAACCATCGCTAACAAACATCTTCAAATGCGAAAGAGGAGGAAAACCCAATAACATACCTCTGATTTATCGCCGAAATACATCACGGCAGAGCTCTAATTCATCCCGCGAAGCCTTACCTCTCGATCCCTAACTGCGACCCACGACGCAGCCAGCAACGCGCTAGACCTGTCGTCCACCGTTCGTCGCCCTCCGCTCGCCTGCATCGCCGTTGTCTCTCTTCGACTCCCGATCGCCTCTCTCCCTGTCTCCCTGCTCTCACTTCTCTTTCGTTCGGCTGAAAGGCCGAAGGCCAATGAAGGCCTTTCTTTTAATTCCCCCAGCCGAGCCAACACAGCTTCAATTGGTTCAGCTTTCCCTCCCCTCTTCAGTTTACTCTTACCATTTTAACCTTAATTAATTAATATAAAAACAGAAACATATGTTTAAGTGTTGATAATTAGTATCACATATTAACCGACCCAAGTTTGTAACTCTCGACTTAATCCAAATATCGTTAAAAGATTATTAGAGGTCCAATTTCAATTTCTTAATTCCATTTTCTAAATGGATTTCTATCAATTAAAACCCCAATAAATTCTCTTAAATTATAACCTAACGGTTACGTCCTTGGTAATACTCTGATACATGCAAATATCCCTAATTAATTTCTGATTATTCTTAATAAATTATAATATAAAATTTAGGGTATTACAGATGGGTTTGCATGCGAGAGTGAGTCCGTGCCTGGCCAGGCATAAAGATGGTAAAAAGATGAACAGATTTAATTAAATTAAGTTGTAACAAATCATATTTAATTGTTTAGTTTTCTTCAATTAAATTGTATTTATGCTTTCGTAACGTTTTACATTAATGGTTTTGATTTAACGCTTTCGCATAAGTTTTACCAAATGAAGTTTTATAACGAGTTCTACGAATGGTTAGTAGCATCCGGACTTAGGCGCTCTCTGATTTGGTTTAAAAAAGAAATTTCAAATTTTCACGCATTTCAAGAAATTAGGAAAATTCGGGTCATTACAAATATGTGCAATTACTTTTCAATTATCTTTATTAAATTTCGATTTAAAAAGTGGGGGTATTACAGTTAGTATATAATTTGATAGGCATAATATCCTAAAATGTTTGGGATTGATGAGCTAAAAGAAATGCATACATGTCATGCATAACGGTTTAAGAAAATTAATGAAATAGTTTACATATATATATATATGTGTGTGAGTGTGTGTGTGTGTGTGTATACATTGACAATGGAATTGATATGGACTGAATAAATGTAAATAGGCATTAGAGGTGGGAGGTTTAGTGACGATTTTGCTTAGGAGAACTACTTGATGATGTATCTCTTCCCTAGTCGGGATTGAGTGATGGTTCTGCCTAAGATAGACCATATGATGTATCTTTTTCCTTGGACTGATAATCTCCAACATCTGGAATTTTATTAGATTGTAAAGAAAAAGAAAAAACGTGATTAGGTTATTGGGAGATGGGATTCTATTTCCTTGTACGGTGATTCTCCAATCATCTGGACTGCTACACGACTATAAATAATGGACTAAAAAGAAATATCTTTATAATATTGTAATATTGCATAAACATGAGCATCACATTGTTCATGTTCATTTTATCTTTTACTGAGAGTCAGATTCATAGTTTAAGTCTTGTGATGTAGAGAAAGAAGGAAATGAGCAATTGATGGAGGATTTATGTGATGAGATATTGTGCTAGCCATGCTCAAGAGAAAAAGGGAAAATGCAACTTGTTTAAGTTAAGAAACGTTTTGTACAATGTAAAGATTTTAAAGGTGAAATTTTATGTAATACTCGGAATCTCTAGGTCACAATAAGCTTAAAATTACCAATATATTATTTTATAATTATGGAGAATTAAATTAGGAAACAAGATAGAAGAATTTAAATTGGATCCGTAACAATCATCAATTGCTACTTGGAATAAGCCAGAAATTAGAAGTGGGTCGATTAATATATGATATGTGTATTTGCTAAATATGTATATGTATTAATTAGATGAAGGGGAAATTAAAATAAAAGAAAGGATAAGGTTTAAAATAAAATAAAGGGGAGAGTTGTGGGTTGAATCAGTTTTCTCCTTGAACTGGTAGGATTTTTTGAGAGAAGGATGGGAAGAGGATTAAAATGGCTCACTGCCATTTTTGAAGAGGTAAGATGAACGTGGGGGAGACAGGGGAGATGGACTCAGGAGAATTGGACTTCACGGTGCAATCTCTTTTGTGAGGCTAGAGTCTGACGTGCTACGAGAAAGGCGTTATCCGGCAAGCAGCGGGTGACGATGAATGGAGCGAGAGCGATGAAGCACGTGGCTAGGGCTTGGAGTAACTGAGCCCATGGGAATGGGCAAATCTTCCGCAGGATGGAATGTCATAGCACCTAACAGAGGCGAAGGAATTGACAAAACTGGGGATTGGGTTTTGGACGGCCGGGGCGATGTTTCTCCAGCGCCAATGTGAGGTAAGTGTAACGACCCAGTTTTTCATAATCTTTTTAAAATACACAAAATTTAAAATTTTTGTAAGATAATTAAATTTTTTTTATAATCAGAGTGCAAGCCGGGTCTTTAGAAACCATTTTCTTCATTAAAACATAGCGGAAGCGTAAATCGTTTACGAAGAAAATCTTTTTTTTTTACTCTACTGCTACAAAATTAAATATATTTTAATTACAAACTTTTTTTATTTCTTACTCACTTAGCCTGGCCAATCACAAGCTCCTTCACGTGCAAATTCTTCATCAACTGCTTTGTGTTTTGTTCATTGTTCTTTTAATCATTCACGTATCCCTACACCACAAGTAAACTGTAAGTCTAAAAGTGTAACAACCCGATCCTAAATCTCTTCGTTAAACGATGTAATCAAACCTTGGAGGTAAAATTTTATGAAACAACTCGTCTCTATATATGTTAAGTGGTGACTTGTAAATTTGTGGGAGTTATTCGGATGAAGATCTAGTTGAAAATGTGAGGGAAATGAGATTTTTGTCTTTTCGGACGACGCGAACGACACCTCGGATGAAGCAGACGTTGTGCATTTGAATCTGCCCAAATTCTGGACAAATTTGGACGATGCGGACGACGCCTCGGACAAGACAGACGTTGTGCGTTTGAATCTGTCAGAATTCTGTTTGAATTCGAACGATGCGAACGACACCTCGGACGAAGCAGACGTTGTACGCTTGAATCTGTCTGAATTCTAGACGAATTTAGACGACGCGGATGACATCTCAGATGTCATTTCTTCGTCCAAATTCTGAATTCGGACGATACAAGTAAAATTCGGATGCATCATCTCGTCCGAGATCTCCCTGTACAACGACAAAACTGATTTAAAATCAGATGGAGAGCGACGTTATCCAATTAAAACTCGATCTCTCGACACGAAATCGCACGAAATGGCCGACCAACAGGGATTTTTTCCCTCCTCCTCTTGCCACTCGTACGAGTTGTTCCCACATCTCAGCTCTTCATCTCCTCCTTCTTCGTTGTTCTTCCTTGGAGGGTGCTGGTGGGGTGCTGTTTGGAGTGTGCTGGGAGAACTATTGTTCGAGTGAAGACTTGACTACGATGGTAAGGAATGGGTTGTCTTGGCTTGAGGAAGCCCTACACCCAAGTAGATACATGTGTGTTGATTGTTGGTTTACTTAGTTGTTGTGAATAAATTCTGTGAAGTCCTTAGACGTTGCTACTTATGAAAATTTTTCCTTCCTGACTAATGCAACTCTGTTTTTACACATTGTATACCTTGTTACTAACTCCATCTCATTATTTGTTTTACCTTGTTGAGATGTTGTCTACTTTATTTTGATACGGTTACTAACTGAAGATAAGTAAAGTGATGAAACTGCGAATAAAGAGTATGAATGTGATGGGCTTGGTTGAACTCTGTTGTACGTCTACTATGTTGTTTATTTTGTACATAAACAATGCATTTACACCTTGTATTTACTCCTTAATTGTTCCTGTGAATAGCTTACTTTTGCTGCCATAAGTTGCTGTTTTATGTTTTGTATAGAGTGTGTTGTTCATCGCTTAGGTCCTGTACAAGTCTGTTGCACGTATTTATTCGCCGTAGTCGAAAGTATGATGTAGAGTTATTTCTCATGCGTACATAGCTGCTTAGTGAGTAATTGAAAGCATGTTTTGTAGTTCTATTTTTGTTGATACATGTTGTTATAGATCTGCTGTATGAAAGCATGTTTTCACTGCTTGTTCGGATTTTATTACTACTGTTGTAGTCGTTGAATATGCCCGTTCCGCTGTCCGTTCCCTTATTAGTGCTACTACTTATAGTTTTAAATAAGCATGCTCTCATTTACCCGTTTTCATTGATTTTTACTGCCCTTGATATCCCCTAGGAAGCATGTTTATTTTTGAAGAATTAAGGCGTTGTTGCTATCTTTGAATTAGAAACATGTTCGCTGTCCTTTTCGATTTATTACTCATTGTTGCCATTCATCGTTCCAAAGCATGATTTGTTGTTCCCTTCCAATGAGCATATTTCGTTATCCCTACCCAATATTATTACGCTGCCGTATTCAGTCGTTCGAACTGCACGTTTCATTATTCTGCTTTGTGATGATTCTGCTCATTATTCCCTCTTAAGTAGCCTGATTCTTTGCCTTGTATTCGTTGTTATTTTTAATAATCGTACGCTTCCTGACCTTGTCTAATATCATGATTTTTATTTGATAGCATGATTTCATCTAATAATAAGATTTTTTTAACAGCATAATTTAGTTTAATAGTGTGACTTAATTTATTAGCTTAACTTTTTCAATAGCATGACTTAGTTGTAGCATGATTTTGTTTTATAACATGATCTCGTTTAATAGTATGATTTCATTTAATAGCTTAACTTGTTCAATAGCATGACTTAGTTGTAGCATGATTTTGTTTTATAGCATGATCTCGTTTAATAGTTCGTTTAGCGTGATTTCGTTATTAGCATAATTTCATTATTATTATGATTTCGTCAATAACATAAGTTCATTTAATAAGATGGTCTCGTTCAATAGCATGATTTCGTTAATAGTTTGTTATTCACTTTATTTAATATTGATGATGAAGAATGCCATTGAATTCCTCCATTTCTTATGTATGGTTAAGTTGTGTGAGTTGGATAATTATGCTTAGTTAATTTTAATTTAGTGGTTGGCATGATGTCATAGCATTCCATTTCTTATTCTCCTTATGTGTTATGTTATGCCATTGTAGATTCTTTAAAGTATTGTTGTTTGATAGCCCTATATATGTGCTAGGTAAAGTAGACATGTCCTCATACATTTACGATAATAGGAACAACTAGGGGGTACCACTTGGGATGGTACCCATACGCCTTGAGTGAGGAAAGACGTAAAAGAAGACAAAGAGGAATGAAGGGAGTTGGGAGATGGGGGGTAAGTACGGATTAGTTAGATAGATAGAAATTAAAAATGACGTTACCTTTCCCTTGTCGGGACTGCGAGACTGTCTACCCTAGGTAACTAAAGCCGACAAAGATCTACTCTCCCCTCTCATGGGTTCTCCCAATCTCTAGCTCGATGCACGAGTAACGAATGAAATACTTAAGAAAAGATTGGTCTGGGTGGCCCCCATTCCAAGGGAAACTAAAGAAAGACATATGCATTTGTTTTCCCCTATTTCCTTACTGGACGAAAGCTCACATCCTTACTTGTGGTGTAGGTAACGAGGTAATTATGCCAGGAGTTCTAGAGGAGGCCATTCTGGTGGAGCCTACAGTAGGTCCGGATGAGACGCCAGCAGAATAGTAGTGCGGCTTCAAGGAAGTAAAGGAAAAAGGAGTTTTGTAAGGGCTAACGTCGAGTAAATTTATTTTTCACGAACGTTAAATTTCCCCTTGTTACCCTCACTTGGATATTTATCGGCAATTATATAGACTTTATTTCGTTAACTTAAAACCTCGAATCTTAATTTAATGTTTTCAATTTCGTTTTCAGCTAAATTGTTAATTATGGTTCATTTTTTCCGTAAATAGAATTACTTGTTTAAGAACAAATTTTTATCACTTCAATAGTATTTCTTCACTACTTAGTAAATGATAAAAACGAGTATTGGTAACGATCGGATTTTTCACTCTGATAAACCCTTTTTTTTCAAAGATTTGTTTCTTCTAAGAAAGATCTTTGACTCCGAAACTCGTTGTTTTAGTACTTAATAATGTACTTTAAAATGGTTAAGAAATCCGGGTCATTACAAAAAGACTTAGTAAGGAAAAGAGGAAAATGCATATGTAATGCCTCTCTTTAGTTCATTTAGAATGGGTTCGCCCCAAGCCAATCTTTCATTACGTTTCATTCATTCGGTCATTCACAACTCGTACATCGAGCTGGAAGTTGAAGGAACACGTATGTGATGGAATAATCTGATCGGCTTCTAACCCTATGTGGGCTAGATCCGAACTACCCATCCGCCCCCCAACTTCCCATCATCATCATCATCATCATCATTCGTTCATTTCATTTAACATTTTTCCTTACTCATGCATGTGAGTACCACCCCGAGGGTAGTCCCTACTTGTTTCTATTATCATGAATGCATGTTAACACATTATAGAAAGAACAATAATTAAACAATGGATAGCAAGAATAGCACGATTAGTAAGCAACGAATATAGGAGGCAATAAATCGCAAGCATAACACAATCAAAGATAGGCACGGATAATAATAGAGAGCAACGTACAACATGCATAATTCTACTAAATTTAACAATTGAAATATAGCAGGATGATTAAACTATTAATGTGCAAATTATCTAAGTGAATTAGACATGCTTAACATGCGAATTATGGGAATGAACTTAATAGTCAATTCATGGAAGTATTCTTAACATCAAGTATTTAACGTACTAATTAAACGACTAAAAGAAATATGCTACAATCAGTTTACAACTAATTATGTGCTGATTAATTTAACTAATTATGCTTGAGTTACTTGAAGGAGTGAAATTGAAAATTTACATACTAATGGATTGATTATGCTTTTATTTAGATTGATTAATATGCTACTATTCAAACATTTAATTGTACTAAATTAAACATGCTTGATTTATTTAGACATACTGAACATGTACAGTGCGTAAGTAATAGATTGTAGAGAAACTACAGCATGTGAACACAAAACAAGAAAACAAATTCTTCTTTCATTCATGAATATACGTACTACGATGTCGTTTTCATTTTATCATTTTATTCTACAGTTTAATGTCATCAATTATCATCACAAGTCTATTCAAGTAAATATCAACAGTAAGAAAGAGGTTTAAAATTCCTAACCAGTACCAAGAAATGACAATATTGTAAGTTAGAAGTCGAATGCTAACTAAATCATTTATGCATGCTCATTAATTCCGAAAGCAAACATGTTTAATAAATTATGTACAAGATTCTATTTAACAAATTACAATTAGAAACATGCTGAACAATTTGATATAATAAGAAAAGTGCTAAAACGAATTGATGCCACTAAATTCAGAGGTTTCTATCTCCTAATTAGAACCAAGGAATTAAATGATATGAGAAACAGTATTCAAAGTAAGTATTCCAAAATAAAACGTATAGAATAGAATCATCATGAATCATATTCATTACTCATTTAAGCTTATCATGTCATCATACGTCATTACATTTGTCATTCATCTTCTTCATTCTTTCATTTCAACATGTACAGTAAGATAATTTACAGCAAATAATTCAGACGATAAGAATTTATCATTTAAAGGAAATTCATCGAAACCTAACAGCAAGATGCATGATGTTCGTGAATGCTTACATTTTGTGAAAGCATAGATAGACATCCAACGTGCTGTAAAAGCAGTAAACAACAAAACATGCTAGGAAAATTGTAAATAACGAAACATGCTATGAAAATTGTAAACAATGAAACATGATATGAAAACTGTAAACAACGAAACATGCTATGAAAACTGTAAACAACGAAACATGCAATTAATAACTGTACACATGCTAGGAAAGCGGTAAGCAACAAAACATGCATCTCCTAAACTTGCGATGTAGGATCCGAATGACCAAAACACATGCATATCACATACCTCGATTCTTCGTTCAACGCTTAAAGCTAACTTTTTTTTTTTTTTTTTAGCACCTTCACAAGCAGAAACGTTTATTTGTTACTTATAATAATTCATCTACTTATTACTCTCAACGTTTTTTATATTCTAATTCTTTATGCGTTACTTACTAAAATCTCCAAAATAGAATCGTTCTCTTAATTACTACTTAGCTTACTAATTAGTTCCAACATTCATTTCCAATTATGTCTTCGTCTAATTAATGACTACATTTTAAATCAATAGAGTAAACAAGCAAAGCTCCCACTTAACAGGTTTAAATCCAAGCAAAATAACTCTTCCAACTACCAACTGCCAATAACATAACACACTACAGATTATTCCTTCCTATAAATTCATTCAGAAATCCAACAGAATATGAAACCAAAAGTTGTTACTTAATGAGTTCATATCCAAGCAATTAACACTTCTAACAATTATCACCATCGTTCAACTTCCAACATATACTCAAAATCCAAACATACAGAGCATATCCTTATATGTTCTAACATCCAACAGGAGAATACTCATAATCTAAACAAGCAACAAACTCTTTCAAACAATCCAACAGAAGGCTAAATCCATTACTTATTCATTAAAGAAGGATAAACTCATTACTTATCATCCAAACAGTAGAGTAACAAACTCATTCTTCAGCCTCAAAACATGATTCTAATTTATTATCACTCAGACAATTACAAGACATATAATTAAGTCACTAAATCAACCCAACCGTAGCTTACTATCCATGTCCAGAACCAATAATCAAACATTACATTAAAACAGACTAAAATCAGAAATGATAGAATCTCACCAACACCCGAGAGCAGCAACTCCACCTTCACAGCCAATTCACAATCGACCCATAGCTCTAACGCCCTCTCTAGAGAGCTCTCAGCTCACAAACTCGTTCTCGATTTTACGGAGAAGGTCTCTCCCCCCCCCCCCCCCCCCTTCTCTGACTCCCTCTATCCATGCATTCTACCGAGGCACGCCATTCTCTGCACACCCCAGCTATGCCCTACTATGTCTCCCTCAATTCCTCTACATGTCCTTGCTGTCGACTTCCACCATAAGATACTCAATTTGAATCGAAAGCTGGACCACTGGCCTTTGGCCTGTGGCCTGTCCAGCTCGAACTACAATCCACACCAGCGCTCCCTCACGAAAACACCAGCCCAAGCATCCCTGCAATCTGTCTCAACCAACGACCAAAACACTAGCATCCCGCAACAACACCTCTCCCGAAGCTTGAACCGTCGCCGGCGACAACTCCGATTCCGAGCCCTAGCATCCTACGACTCGCCTCCTTGCTTCGCCAGCCGCAGCACGCCCAGACGTCGCCACTCGAGCCCAAGTCCTCATCGCCGTCGACGTCGGACCTGCTAGCTATCTTCGATCACTCGATCTCCCGATCTCTCCTCTCTCCCTCTTCTCTTCTCTCTCGTTCTCTTCCGTCGCGAAAAGGCCAAAGGCCATATAAAAATCTCCTCCCTCTTTAACGTTTCCAGACCGCCAGTAGACCAATCAAAGTGAACCGGTTCATTCCTTCCCCTCACCCATTTTATCCTCTTAATTTAATCCTTTTTATTTTAATCCCTCTTAAATCCCCACAATAATCATTCACTTAATTTTTATATCAAATAAATCCAATTAACTCAATTTATTAAATCCTTCCCAATTATTTTTCCCCACTTAAGTTATAATTCCTACTTAATTAATATTAATTATCGTCTAATGAATTTTTGTAAATTAAAATATAATTGATATGTCCTTGGTAATACCCCGATAATTATCCGATAAATCCAAATATCCTTAATTACTTTCCACTTATCCTTATTAAATTCTAATATAAAAAGTCGGGGTATTACATTCCTCCCTCCTTATATAAATTTCATTCTCGAAATTTGCCTAGCGTAAACTTCTTTTTCGCTTATTATCCAAAGGATTTTTTTCCTTTAATCCAATAACATCACGCCAATCACACCAAAAGTCATCATACTTGCATCGTCCACACCAGAAAACTCTTTTGACGCAATCCCTTTTTCCTACTCCTTAAGCTAGATTCATATCATCTAATGGTTAACTCTTTATCTAAATCATCACTTATCTCATAAACATCCAGCATTTTCACTTTTCCTCCAAGAGTTAATGTGTCACTTTAGAAAATTTACCTTAATTCCTCGTAAAAAATCCTTTACAGAGAAAACTCATTTATTTTCTTTTCTATTGTTTAGCTAGCCAATGGCTAAGGATATCGAAATTTCTACACTCTATACTTTATCCTTCAACCTTAATTCCAAAAGATGCTCGCCAATCATAACTTCCTCATAGCATCATCTTGTTCTTGTCCTTAGAATACAAAAAATTCTTATAAACGATTGAACCTAAACAAATTTTTTTTTCTTCAATACATTCTTCAAAGCTTGGTGATCATAATTGCCTTCTTCAAAATACGATGGCGTGATTCGTCATTGAAACCTTTAAATCCTTAGAAATCACTATCCGTTAGTTTTCCAAACCAAAAACGGATAATTCTCAACCAAATGACCACTCAAATTACTGCGGTAAATCATCAAGGTACCTTCCAAGATCATTCTCCTTGATCCAAATCCTAAGTACGACTTAAGTAAAGAAATATTCTGATGATTTCACAATACTTTTATGCAACCAAACAAGTTTGCATTCGTTTCCCAAATGAATACATTATCATGTGGACAAAACCTAAGACACTCGAAATCCAATAATTTTACATCCTATCTTAGATTTATATTGTTCTCCAAATATCATCCTAAAGATCACTCAGACATTCTTGAGAGCAAGCCGCAACATCACTTATTAGACCCTCGTTTCTATTTTCGTTTGCATTTTGGTATCTGTGATCGTACGCATTTCTGTATCCATTTTCGTTCCCATTTCTATTTTCATATCTGTATCTGTTTCTATTTCTGGAAACTTGTTTCCTTTTCTGTTTCCGTTTCCATTTCTGTTCCCATTTTTGTTTTAGTTTTTGTATTTATACCGTTTTGGTATCCATTTCTGTTCCCGTTTCCGTTTCCGTATCTGTTTCCGTTTCTGGGTCTATATCTGAGTGAGTTCTGCAAAAATTTTGGGTCCTTCTGAACAGTCCTAGAACGATCCATTCATTTATAACACCCATTAAACAACGTATTTAAAAGAACACCATGTTCATAACATCTACTGTCATTCAAATACAATACTAGCTAATTTGCATTACATTTTTACATTCATTACACTTACTACCAACCAAAAGCAAATACTACAATAAGGGGAGTACATCATTCTTTCATCCTTTACATCCTCGAATAGTTTCTGGCAAAATGGTTAGTCGTCCCACATTTAAAGCATTGACGTGATTTAATCAAGCATTCTCCTTCATGACATCGCCTGCACCTTGGGAATTGATTCCCCCGTTGCTTTCCTTCTTCGTAGGGCCACTTTATTCCCTTGAACGTGTACCCTTCTTCTTGTGAATACAGCTGAAACTTTACCATGGACTTGTTTTGTTTTGAGATCCGATTCTTTACTTCTTCAAGGTTGAGAGCTCTTAATACAATCTCGGAGTAGGCTACATCTTGCGTTCCAGCTCCAACCACACTTTCTTGAATCTCTGTCTTAAGTACTTGTACAAAGTGGCGTACCATAAGCTCATTACTCTTCACCATGTGCGGGCAAACCGCGACAACGCCTAAAACTTGTGGACATACTCGAAAACTGACCCTTCCTATCGTAATTGAAAAAATTCCACCATCTTCTTTGTTGTTGTCATGCTGGTGAAATATTTCCCATAGAAGATTTTCTTGAATTCTGTCCAAGTCATCGCAGTCACATCCTTGGCTATCTTGACTGAGCCCCACCAAAATCTTGTGTCCTTGACCAACATAAACGTGGCAGATGCTACCTTTTCCTCTTCCTTTATCTTAGCATAGGCCAACATGTCTTCCATGGTCCTTAACTATTCCTCAGCATTGTCTGGATCAGTAATATTCCCATCATATTGAGGTGGTCATAACCGCTGAAGCTTCTCCCAACTTACATCCGGCTGCTCAGTCACATGCTATTCTGTAACTCGCTCACTTCCGCGCGCAATAACTTCCACCAACTTCTCCAAGTTTTATGACTGTCGATCAAATTGACGCGATTGTTGTTCCACCAACGTAGTCAACCGAGTGATTATTTCATCCACACCACTAGTATTTCCTTCCTGCCTAGCCCTTCGTCATCCGCTAACCATGATACCTTACATTGCAGAATAAAATAATTGTACATTAGGAAAATTAAATTAACTTACTTGCAGTTGAAAGAGTATTTCCACGTCGAAGCTTGTGCTAGTAGGCATCTATAGAATAAATAATTTTTTTTTTTACAAAATTGTTTTAAAACACACTTGCTAAGCAAAACCGTATTAGAGCCATTTTCAAAAACGTAAAACACAGTTAAGTTTTGTAACGTAGTAGAGGAATTTTAGGAAAACAAATTTGCTCTGATACCAACTGTAACAATCTGGATTTTTCGTAAATCCTTAAAATACGTGAAATTAAAAATTTTTCTTTTCTATTATAAAACGATGGAAAACTTTTATTAAAACCTTTGAATTATGAAATCAGAGTGCGCATCATATAGCCGGACCGTTACTGTACTTTCATAAGACTCATTTGGAAATCGCTATAAGCAGTAGAAACCTATGGTTATAAAAATCATTTATTAAAACATAGCGGAAGCGTAAATTACCTTTTCTTTAAAAACGTGGTGGAAGCATAAATATTTTATTTAAAGACAATTAATTAAAATGTTCCTTTACGTTTTACAACCTGTTATTCTTTTTACCTTCGTTAGCCTGACCAGCCGCAAGTCTCGCCGTGCAAATCCTTCATCAACTGCTCCTACGTCTGTTCGTCGTTGTTCTCATGTACTTGTACCTACATCGCAAGTAGTAGCTTATGAGCCTAAGGCTTAGTAAGTGATATTACCTATCATGCTATTATATGCTCATGTTGTGCGCTTTAAAACATTATGCAGTTTTTGTTCTCGTCTTTTCTTATCTTTTTATCTTTTACGTTTTAATCATTATTTTTGTCTTTTACGTTTTGTTTATCATTTTTGTCTTTCACGTTTTATTCATTTTCTTCATCTTTTACCTTAGATATAGTAGCAATGGCATAGTCCGAAAGCCTGCTAATCCTTGGCCGTTATGTCCCGGCATAGTCCAACGACCTTGCAATAGATACGAGCAGCAATGGCATAGTACGAAAGCTTGCTAGAGACGATGGCATAGTCCGAAAGCTCGCTAGCGGCCGTGCCACAAAGGCTTAAACGGCCTTGCGTCATATCGTTGCCTTTTCCTTTTCTTTAATTTACTTATTATTCATTTATTTTCTGTTTTGCTTTTCATGGTAAACTAGATAGTCCTACAACCCAAATGATGGTAGTTCACTTCGGGTGATCAGCCCTCGAGAAACTGTACACTTAGCCTGTGTGAGCATCCCTTAAATCATTCTTTAAAACCATGCACAAAATCCATTTTCGTATTCTTTTTTAAAATCGTGATGCATAATGCTCGTGACTACATACATTTTGTGAAAGCATAGATAGACATCCAACATACTATAAAAGCAGTAAACAACGAAACATGTTAGACAATTGTAAATAACAAAACATGCTATGAAAACGATGAACAACGAAACATGCTATGAAAACTATAAACAATGAAACATACGATTAATAACTGTAAACATGCTAGGAAAGCGTTAAACAACAAAACATGCATCTCTTAAACTTGCAATGTAGGGTCCGAAGGACCAAAACACATGCATATCACATACCTCGATTCTTCGTTCAACGCT
>CM039485.1:18610995-18642426 GCA_022433065.1 Begonia loranthoides
TCTTCAATTCGGCTTCCAAAATAAATCATCAATAATTATCCAATAATCGATATAATTATATCCCAACAATTATTTTTGTAAACTTATTTTTGGGATGATATATTCCATGATAAAATTTCTCCGAATAATCCAATTATACCCCAATTAATTTTTCATTTATCCTTATTTAAGTATGCAACAGAAAATCAGGGCACTATAGTAAAAGTACATTATGATGGGCGAAGGTCACCATCATAATGTAAGTTCACCATTTGGGGTACAACTTCACTATGCTGGCCCAAGGTCATCAGCATAGTACAAGTTCACCGCAAGGGGCCTAAGTTCATCCATACAGCCTAAGTTCACTGTCAGAATTAAAGTTAATTAAAGTTCAAGAGAACGGTAAAAGAAAAGGAAAAGGAAAACAGAAAACGAGAATAGCATGTGCATTGTATAGTTTAAAAGTTGCATAGCATGTGCATTGTATAGTTTATTTTTATATCACTTCATAAGTGTGAGACTTATTAGTTTAAATCTTGTTGATGTAGGTGTGCAAGAAAACAAGTTAAGGAGCCATTGATGAAGGATTTGCACCCGTGGATCTTGTGGCTGGCTAGGCTAAAAGCAATTAAAAGAAAATGGTTGTAAATGGTTTCGTAAAGATAATGTTAAAGGCTAATTTATTTTATTCTTCAAATGATTGGTTTTAGTTATAAAAGCTTTCTGGTATGAATTTTCAGTCAAATCTAGAAGAGTTGACTCGTTTTATTGTATAGTGACGACATGTTCATTTTTTTCATAAAACAGTCAAATTGGATAATTACCGAGTGGTAATTTAATTTAAGAAATAAATCCAATTAGAGAATCGTTGTCAGAAGATAATCGAAATAAGTCAGAATTTAGAGTTGAGTTTTATGAATTATAGATAAAATTAATGTATATGTAAAAGAAATGAAATAAAAGAATTAGGAAAAGAAATATTTGGTTTAGTATTTTGATCAAGTCGGACGAATTCTTAGGCATCGGATGGGAGACTATGGATAGCGGATAATCTGTGGACCGTCAGATCAGGAAGGAGGCACGTCTATAGGATCATGAAACGTCCGACACTGAAGAGTAAGTAAAGTCATGTGAGCCATGCGATAGTTGAGTGGACAAAATGTTAGCCATTGGATGTTGTTCAAGCATATTGTCAGTCGTCGGATTTAGCACAGGAGACGTCCATTGTTGCTAGAGATGTCCGTTTTAGATAGTGATGTCACATGCAGGGCATGTGTTACTTGTAAGTAAAACGTGGGTGAAGTGTCAGCCATCGAATGAGGAAGGTCGAATAAAATTAGAGTCATTGGATGACTGTGAGGGACGTCTATTTTGGGGAGGGACGTTCGATACAAGTCCAACGCAATTTGAGTGACATCCTTTTTAGATTTGGGATGTCTGAAATCTAGAAGGGACATTCGAAACAGGCTGAGGGATATTTGGAATAAAGTGGGGGACGCCAACAACGATGAGCCCTAGAAATCGAGTATAAGTAGGTGCATTTGGCCGAGGGTTCTGGTTGATTTTTCTTGAGCTACCGAGAACCTTTCATTTGAGAGAGAGAGAGTCTGGATGATAGAGGGTTGAACCATGGAGCTACATCCTGCCATTTCTCGATTTCAATGAGTGATTTAAAATGCCTAATTATGTTTTGGTTTCGTTAAGGAAATGCAGAATGCTAGGGTTTATTTGATTTCTATTCTAGATTTGCTTTCTGTCATTGGATGCTATTGAGTCTCCAATCCCGTGTGATTTCCTTGGGGCTCTTGGCCAAATTTTTCCCCTATTTTTAATCGATGAAATTGTTTTGGGTTCATTACTGTCCTTGTTAAAATTTTGAGACTTGCCCCTATTTTGTCGCAATTTTTACAACTAACACTATTTTGGGTTTTTGTTTTGGGGGATGGAATTATAAGTGTTGCTATGAATATTCCATGCCCATGGATTCACTATTGAGTCCCAAAGATAATGAATTTTATTTTCTACTTGAAGTGTTGAGTTATAGACTTATAACAGTGGCATGGCGAATTTCATTTTTTTGTTGTCTTTGAGGTTAGTTCTGTTCTACTATGGCTAAAGTGCGTTAGAAATGGTTATGCTCAGATGAGGACTTGATGTTGCTACTTGTTGGGAAATAATGTTCATTGTGAAGTGGATGCTTTGTTGGTCATGTTAAATAAGCCAAGATAGAAAATGTTGTGTTGTAATCTATAGTAGAATAAAGATGGACATTAGGTTTAATCCAATAAATTGGTTGTTTTCTTGGAACAAATAGTTTCTGTTAAAGTCTTGTTTATGCTATTGCGTAATAAGGTTGGGGATTCTATTATAATTCCTAGATTTGGTTTCTAGTTTGGGACTCGTGGTTGGTTGTCCCTAGAAACCGTCATGAATTCTAGTTTTGTTTTAGAATTGTATGTAATCACTTATATGTTTGTGGGATGTTGACACCAGCCTTGTTGTAGGTTTTGGAGTTGTCAATTGATTCGACTTTTTGTGTACGACAGCGTGTGGAGCTTTTTTATCTTTAAGCGTGTCATGGCCGCAATCGAGGAAGAGATCTTTATACTTTATGCACTGCATTGCATAATGGTTTTCAAAACTGGTATTTTGTGGGATACCACACCTAAAAACATGATGGGGACTGTTCAACAGCATTTCAGTTTTTATGTATATATATATTTTCTCATGTTTACATTCCGTACATGGTATATTCTTGATATTCTGTACATACTGCTGATGTGATATTTGTGCATATATGTTGGAAGGATGAATCCTCTTAATGCTTTAGGCATTCTAGCGCTAAAGCATCTTGAGGCTATCCGGTGACATCTTTTACTGTGAGAAGATGGGTCATATGATACGTACATTGGGAGGATGAATCCTCTTGATGCTTTAGGAACTCTAGCTCTAAAGCATCACAAGGCTATCCCGTGAAATCTTCTATTGCGAGAAGATTGGTTATGTACATTGGGAGGATGAATCCTCTTGATGCTTTAGGCACTCTAGCATTAAAGCATCACGAGCCTATCCTTGTGCAATCTTCTGCTGCATGAAGATTGGTCGTTTATATGCAAAATGGCGATGGAGCATTCATGACATGTCCTCAAGTTTCAAGCCCTGAAAGTTAAAAATAGGGACGGGGCATTGGTGACGTGTCCTTAGGTTTCGAGCCCTAAAAGTAGTGGAGATGGGAAGGTGATGATGCTTCCTTGGATTTGAGTCCTTAAACTTGGCCAGGGTATTTGTCATGCGGAGTTTGTAGGTTGTCAGTCGCGGAGATTAGCCTATCCTAGTACCGTTTCAAATTGACAGGTAGCAAGACGACTTAAGCTTGCTCATTGGCAACCCTTGTCAATCTGAAACACATAGGTATTTTAGTAGAGAAACGATCTATCGTAAGCAACCTCATCTATTATTGCGATTATACGAGTTGTGTTGGCTTGGAGCTTAGCTCGTTGACAAGACGGGTGACATGGTGGATCTTGGGGTCACCATCAATGGTATTCTTTCCTGCCTTATGAGGTCTGCTATTGGAGGATAGCGACCTTTATATGACATGTGTTGGGTGGGTCCTTACGTGACCATCCATTTAATTGAGAATAGATTGAAGGTTGTTAATCACTGAGATTGACCAATCTTAGTACATTTCCATTTGACGGGTGGCGTGATGACTCGTAGCTTTGCTCGTCGACCCTTGTAAATTTGGAACACAGAGGTGTTTAGTGGAGAAGTGGCCTATCATGAGCAACCTTATCCGTTACTCCGATTATACGGATTGTATCGGCCCTGGTTATGGCCTGTCGATACATCCGAGCGATTATACCACCTTTATTTGATGAGTGACGGATGGGTCCTTGTGTCACCATCCCTTTTCACTGATGAAGTTTTCATACAACAAACTATGTTGGCATATTTTGCGGTACAGCTGTCTATGTATACACCGTGTTTTTTATAAAGCCGCATAAAGGGCCATGGGCTGGAATTATAAAATGATGAAGAGGTTTTAATAATTTAAATCCATGTACGGTAAATGAGAAGCACGAAATGAATTTTCAAAAGATGAGGAAAATGGTTTTAGCATGCATTGCATTTAGTATAGATTTCCCTACTTAGTTTGTCACTCACCTCTTTGACTATATTTTTTCCCAAGTTAGGGTGTAGGCTTGGTGCATGGGTTTTGCATGTGTGGCAGCAGGGCGATGTTGGTGTTTCCTAATGGGTGTCTCAATCTCCTGTGGATGGGTGGAGGTTCGTCTATTCAATCCCTTCGTATCAAGTACGTTTGGGGTTTTTAGTTTAGGTGTTGTTTGATTTAATTCCTACACAGTATATTCCTTTCTTATGCTATCATGTTTCTAGTTGATTACTCTGTGGACCTCAACCCATGTGATTTGGGTTTGGGCTTGATATTATTCCCATTAAGACTTCCGCATAAAAATTCACGCCTTGGGCCAACCAGGTTCTCTCATAGAATTGGGTCACCTGACCCGACGATTCTATCCGGCTCGCCTCTAGATTGTGACACTTTCACTAATTTTATAAAAGAAAAGTTTTAAGTTTTACATGTTTTCAAATGTAAGAAAAACCGAGTTGTTACATTTTATTTATGGTGTTCTAGTCATTTATTCTCAAAAAAATTTTAATACAAAAAGTTTTATGCTACTTGTTTTTCAAAGAAAAAGTATTTCTAATCTCAATGTTTAAAGTAAAGTATAAGCGGGTCATTACATCTATTGATAAGTTATTGATTCTATTTTGTGATGATAAAATGTTGTGTTTTAATGATAATATGGTTGAGACAGTTTGCATGATTTATATAGTTGTGTCACGCAATTTATTATGAGATGAATACTGAGAATTATGTTAATTGTGACTATATGTTCATGAGCATATTCCACACATCACGAAAAATGTATTCTTAGAAAGAATCGAAAAGGAATTTTTCCCACATATGTTTTATGAAAGAAAAAACGAATGAACAAAATGAAGAAACAAAAGAAGTTTTGGCGATTCGATATCCATATAGCTTTGGGGGTTTATCCACGATGCAACTTTGGTGGGTGTGTCCCCCAATGGAGTTTTGGTGGACTTGTTCTCCAATGATTTAGCTTGGTGACGAATCCCAATGGTAAAGAAAGAACGAATGAAATAAACAATAAAGAATGAAAGATAAACTGTAAACTTTTCATAAGTAGCATGTGCTTCATTCATATGTTCATGGTCTCATGCATTACTTGCTAAGTCTCAGATTTATTGATGAACCATGTGTTTTAAGTGAGGAAATTTTCGGTGATAACCTATTGATGGAGTGCAATTCAAGGGAGCATGTCTGTGATGAACACTTGGTATTGTTGGGACATTTTGCCCGTGGGTTAAGGCCTAGAATGGAAGGATGATTAAAAACTTTTTATTTATTTATTTTTATTTTTTATGATGTGGGTTCTATTTTTTATATGGATTCTGTGTTTTATTTGGAATTTATTTATGTCTATGGATGATTTTAGGATAATGGTTTTAAAAAGGAGAACTTTATTTTGGTAAAAGTCTTCCACTATGTTTCGTATTTGTTTTGAAGGCAAGACTTATTAGTTTATTTTAAAATACAGGTTTTAGTTTTACTATAAGAAAATAGAGATTTATGAAAAGCGGTATTACATATTTGGTTGTGGGGCCCCAATACAACCCAAAGCAGTAGAGATTTTTCTAACATCTATGCATGCATATAAATCAAATGAAATGAAGTATCATGCAAGCATAAGGTAAATGTGTAAACAAGATACATATATGTAAAAATAGACATGCTAGCGACTAGATCCCATTAAGTTTTCACATGTGGCATAAAATAGTAGTTTCAAAACCTTGATGCAATGTGGTATTGTATAAAAATCTCTCAGCTGCACGTGCCGTGAGACACAGGCACCAAAACCAAGAGCACCATCAGAACCTAAAACCAAACTAAAGTCAAAACCCCAAATCAACATTAGGGAAAAACACGATTCTGAACCTTGGATTCGAAACTAGACCGAAAACAAGATATGACTAAAAAAGCTTAGTGAAGCTCACTAGACTCGAACCCTATGAAAACATACAGTGCAGTCAACCAAGACATAACTGTGGTCGACCATGCACATCAACAGTCAACCTGAAAGACCCACGGATCGACAAGATATAGTTGTGGCTAATGAGTTACAACTACAACCGACGCAAACAAATCAGCAATCAAGAAGACATAGTTGGAGTCAACCAAACATGCCTATGGTCAACTAGAACCACCCAGTGTTGATAAGATAAGATGACAGTCAACTGGGACCTCACAATGTCGACAAGATACGACGATGGTCAACCAGGACCACACAACATTGAGGAGACATAATGGCAGTCAATCAGAACCATTCAGTGGTCGACAAGACTCAACTAGGTCAAAGCAATGGTTAAATTACACAATCAAGGTCGACCAAACCCTGTCATGCACCTAGAGTCTACAGATCTACAAACACCTGGGCTTCCACGAACGCACAACCTGCATCTGTAGACCCTTGTCTATGAGCCTCAAGAAAAATTTCCTAGCACAAGCACGACAAAAAAATGTCTCTCCTTGCTGACTTCACTAATCAATTAGCTAAACCTCCTTTAGGGGCTCTCAATTGACACAAGTAACACCAAACTACCTAGAGGATTTGTGTTTCCAAGCTCGAATCTGACACCAACACAATAGATCATAAAACGAAAAAATGAGGGCAAGATTACTATGTACCCCCAAAGGAACCTTCACAAAACTTGGAGATCGGAGTGACACAAACACGAACCTAGAGTCAGAAATTCTCTGCACACCACTTTAGCTCCATCACCTATAACACCCTGATATTTTTAAGTCGAACAATTATCGGGGTATTACTAAGGACATTCTAGAGCATTAAGTTTAAGGGTAATTCCTCTAACGTTTCCCTCATATACGTTATGTAATCAAGTGTTGGGAGCATGGGGGTATTGCATCACATATTTAGACATGTCATTTTGTGACGGGTATTCATGGGGGAATGGTTACGGGATAGGAGTTAGCGAGAAAAACAGAAGAGCTATCCATGGTGTTTTTGGACGACATAGGGATGACACCGTGGATGAGATGTGTTATCCGCAAATGGGTGGAATACACGGATAAGGGTTGGGACAAGAGTGAGGACGTGATCCGGCATCCTGAGTGTCGTGTTGCGGACGAGGGTCCGGACAATGCGGATGAGAGGAGCTGCGTCCGCATCAAATCTGTTCAATTTTGGACGAGTTGGGACGTTGCGGATGAGTTAAAGTATCGTCTATTTTGCCTCTATCAGATTGTAGGACACTTTCGGATGATAGTACGGATGCGATTTTGGGTCTGAAACTCACCTTCAGATGGTACGGACAGAACGGGGACGTATTTTCCCATATGAAGCCCTGAATTAGCTCGGTTTAGCGAATAGAATAGGATTAAAAATGATAAATGGGGTATTTTAATATTAAGGAAATAATTAAGATTTAATTTGATAAATTAAATTAATAATGGGGGATTAATTAGATTTATTTTTAAGGGAAGAATTAGCGAAGATTAAGTGGGTTAAAAATTAAAAAGGGATGAAATGGTTGTTAAACTACTGAACCGATTCATTTGGAGAACCGGTCCAGTGCGTTAAACAACACAGAATGGCCAAGGCCAACACAGAAATGGAGTGGACGAGAGAGATAGGGGAATCGGAGGGAGAGAAGTGAGCGACGAGAGACAAGCGCCGAGCGACGTCCAGTGAGCGACGTGGGCGAGGATCCGCCGTGCAAGACACAGAGTTTGGCATTGGGCCATCGATTTTAGCAGTCAGCGCTGCCAATTAGCGACGGTGACAAGTTGGCGACGTTGAAGGGTCGACACGCTTCATGCGGGCGGCGACGAATGGCGTTGACGTCGCGGGGAAGGGGGGATTGGCCCCGTTTCTAGCTCAGGCCGTTCGGGGTGGTCTGACGGTTCATGTTGGACTGGCTTGAAGCCATGGTCCAGCCCACTGGTTCTCCACACAGATCCGGCTTCCTCCTCTTCTGTAGCTTGTCCTGCGAGAGGCCGATAGCTTGGAGTGCGGGGATGGTGCGAACGCCTCTCCCTACGGCTCTAGCTACTCCTCAGACCATCCCCCTACACTTACAGGTGTTGGTCTTCCTTCCATGTAAATCTTCAATTCCCTTTCCTATGCAGTCATTTTATTTTATGCCGAGGGAAGAGTCTAGAGAGTTTTCCAAAGAGAGAGTGAGCTAGAGAGAAAGGGTGGGATTGAGCTGAGTGAGGGAGAAACTGTGTGTGCTAAGAGTATGTGAGTGTTGTGTGTGAGTTGTGTGAGCTGCTGTGATCTGGGAGAGGAACCGTGGCAGATGACCCACTGTCCGCGGGTGAGGATTTTCAGAGTGTTGTCCGTGAGTTTGAATTTGCCAAGGGGTAAGGACTAAAGAGTGTTTTGGCAATTGAGGCCCTACACCACGAGTATGGGTGTGTGTGTTTAGTGAATAATATTACTGCTAATTGTTGTTTATCTTAGATTGCTTACTACCAGCATGAAATAGCTATTGATTAGAGGATAGTTCTTTGGTTGTAGTGGTGTTCTGACGTGGCATGTTCTATGTGATGCTCTGTAGATGATTTTCCCTTGTTCATGGGTTCTCTGAATTATATCATTGCTTGTTATACATTTCCTTGCAAAAATGTTGAATTCTTGTTGTTGAAATTTCATGTTTTTCTTGACTGTGGTTAGTAGAATGTTTAATGATAGAAAATGGTGAATGGTGAGTGAAATGCTTATGGATGTAGAGTTACCGTGATCATTTCCTTTACTAATACTCTGTAAATTGGTTGCTATTACTTACTTAATCTAGCATATCTAATTGCTAATTAAATTCATTAGTTATTTGCCAATTCATTTAGTTAATGGTTAATCAATACATGTTTAATAAGAAATCAACTAGCAAGTTAATTAGTTCGAGCATATGATTGATTTGAATAACGTAAGCAAGTTATATTACATAATTAGAATAGATGATTTGAATAAGTAATGTGTTTAAATACCAACGAGCATGTTAATCCGGCGAACTAGTTAATAGTTGTTGATTGTTTCTTGAGCATGTTAACTAAGTAGTGAGCAAGTGAACTCATCAGTAGAGCATGTAAATTGAATAATAAGTAACCACTAGTTAATTGTAATTGTAAACCAATTAAGCATGTAAATCACCTAGGTTGGTCAAGTAGAATAATCTCCTAGAATGATAAATGTAGGAAGCATGTAATTGGACTAAGAAATTAATTAAAGTATCTAATTAGAATAATAAATGTAGTTAATATTTGAGCGTGTAAATTGGTTAGACAAATTATATTTGAGCACGTAATTTAATAACTAGCTTCGTAACTGAATCGGCACCCTTGGATGTACCTAAAGTGCTTTTTTTATTATCTTCTTGGTATTGCTTACGATTTCGATTACGATTTCCTGTCCTTAGCATGTTATTTTTTGTTAAACTAAAGCATGATTAGTTAAGTAGAATAAAAGTATGAAATTAACATAGGAGTATGTTAATAACAAATTAGAATAGTCGCTTAGAAATATAAACGTAAGAAGCATGTAAATGGACTAGGAAGTTAACTACGCTAAAGAATTAAAGAACTAGAGTAGTTATCTTATCTTCCTGAGCATGTTTGGTCTATTGTTCATTTGCTGTTTTAATTTAATGTTGTACTCGCTTCCTGCTGTGCACAGTTCTTTCCCTTCTCTTATATGTTTTACTTTCTTTATATGTACTTTCAATTTCAGTTATTTCTTTTAATGCGCACTTCAATTGTTATGAATGTTATATTGTGAAGCATCATGCATCATGTTAGGATGAGAATGTATGTTCATGCATCATGTTAATAGAGACTAACAGGGAGTGCCACAGGGTGGTACGCAAGCATGCATGAGTGAGGATAAATGAAGAAAAAGGGTAAAAATAATAACATAATAAAGGTTCCTATGGTACCAGTAGCTCAACCCGACACATGAACTGGGATAAGAGATAATAAGATAATAAAGGTTTCTATGGTACCATCAGTTTAGCCCGACATAGAAACTGGATAAGAACAAGTAAAGAAGAAAAGGGGATTGGGAGTGGATGGGTAGCTGAAGTAGTCTGCAATCTAGGTAGAGCCCCTCCCTCATAGGGCGGGAGTTCTAGATTGCAAGAAAAAGGTTAGATCCGAGACTATGTCATTGCACGAGAAAAACATCCCAATTTCAGCTCAAAGTACGAGTATGGAAAAATAGAATAATGGATAAAAGAAGAAGTAAAGTAATAAACGGATTAATGACTTAATGAAAGGATTGGTTTGGGTGGCCCCCATTCCAAAATGGACTAAAGAGTGGCATTCATGTTGCATTACCCTTTTTCCTTACTAAGCCTTCAGGCTTACAGTTGTTTGTGGTGTAGATGTAGGTAGCCGTACGTAGAGTTAATGCACGGACTAGGAGTAACAGAAAGAAGAACAAACAATAGCAAGCAGGGATGACAGATTTGCATGCACGAGGGAGATCGTGGCTGGCCAGGCACATAAAAAGGGTAAAAGAGAAACAATTTTTAATTAATTTTAGTTTTCAAAGTTGTAATTATATTAACTAGTAAGTTGTATAAAAGTAGTATTTCAATGGTTTAGTATTTTTTTTTAATTTAGTTATTTACGCTTCCGCAAAGTTTTAAATAAATGATTTTCATAACGCTTCCGCATAATTTTATTAAATGGGATTTTTATAGCAAGTTTTACGAACGGTTGGTAGCGATCTGGACTTAAGCACTCTCTGATTTGGTTTCAAAAAGAAATTTCAAATTTTCACGCATTTTCAAGGAATTACGAAAATTCGGGTCGTTACATCACCCTCACTCCCTCTGCAAGGCCACGTTAAAGGAAGGAAGGAAACTTCCTTCCTTCTTATAATTAAAAAAAGAATTATTTTATTATTTTTATTTAATATGTATAATATAATAAAATATATTATATATATTAAATAAAAATCCTAATTCGAAAGAAAACTTAAACGTTGACCCAAACAAAATTGAGGAAGACTTAGACTTATCGAGTACTTTCTTGCAGATCTAGACCGCAAGGAGACTCAAAATTCACTAGTTGATCATTTGTTCGAATCCACACACATAGCTAAAGATCCATGACATGTGACAAGACCTGGTTAATGCAAAGTAAATTGACCTTTATTAAAGCAAAAAATTTATTCAGAAAAAAATAAAATCCAAAAAATTGGGGATTTTACAAGTATTGGTTCAGACAATTTTGTGAACTTTGAACCAATGCCTGAGGTTGTTACTCCTTCTGGAAAAAGGAGAGACAGTCATTGAGATGAGGATTTTATACTTTGTGCATGACATTGCATCATGGTTTTCAAAACTCTATTTTGTCGGTTGTCACATTTGAAAACCTAATGAAGACTATTCGATAGCATGTCCATTTTTATACTATGTATATACGTGAGTTTTACACTTTTGATTTATCATGCATAGTATTTCATGGATTGTTCTCTTAGTAATACGGGAGAATGAATCATCTTGATACTTTGAACGGTCATGGGGGTCATAATATCACAAGGATATCCCAACACATCTTCTACTGCGTGAAGATGTTTTTTTTGCGTGCTATGTGAAAATGTTTAATAGGGCAGTGTTGACACGCTCCTTGGGTTTTGAATCCCTAAACCTGATCAAGATGTATTTGGTTATTGATAGTACGGATTGTGTCATTGTAGAGCCTTGTTGCCGGCAACCTGGGTGATGTTGTTGGATCTTCAAATCACCGTCAATTTTCCCTTCTTGGCTCATGAGATGCTACTAAAAAATGGTCACTGCCTTTCTGTGCATTTGATTGGAGGGGTCCTTAAGTGATACTCTCCCTTTTCACTAAGACTTTTTTTATGGTGAAAACCTGATGGAGCCATTTTGGTGTTAGTTGTCTATTTATTTAATGACATTTTCTTACTAGTCATCGGTGGCCCATGTGCTGACTTCTTAAAACATTGTGAATGGTTTTAAATGAGTTTAAACTCATGCACGACATTGTCTTTGATAATAGTTTTGACGAGAAAAGATAAAATGCGTTTTACATGCATTGTATTTATTATAAATTTCTTACTAAGTTAGCCACTCACCCCAATGACCCCACCATCCTAGGCAAAGACAAGATTAATCAAGTGTAGCAATTAAGTGGTGGATTTCATCAATTTCCTTATTTCTTCGAGTGTTTTAATCTTGTTTCATGGCGAGGACTTAATTATTAAATTTGGGTCTATAAAAGAATGAATGGATATTGTTTTGGGCATTGGATTTGATATATAGTATTTATTATATTCTTGCTATTATTTCTCATAATTACTATGTTGATGTAGGCCCATTTCATGTGACCTATAACTTTGATTTGTGTTCAAGTTTTTTGTTGTAACCAAGCCTTCGGTTGGGTGATCGGGTCCTTTTCGAGGATTGGATCGTTCGACTTGATGTTTATGTTAGGCCCACCTCCGGGTCCCGATAGAGTGCATCAGAAGGATTGAGCCATTTACTTTACCCTTTTCGTGAATTACCCATTTATATTTCGTATTCAAAACCCAAGGATACATCATCGATGCCCTATTACCCATTTCATAAACAAACAAATAACCTCCATGCAGTAGAAGGTGTCCAAGGACAACTGCCTCTTGCTATTTTGATTATGGGACCCCAATACAACCCAAGACAATGAAGGTTTGTCTAGCGTATATAAGTGCAAAAAATAATTAGACTGAAATGTTGTACACTGATACAGTAAACATGTAAACCAAGCCCATGCAATAGAGGTAGAAATCCATACCTTGATGATGACAGAAACCTAGCCAACCAGTCACACGGCTGTCGAACATAGGCACTAAAACTAGGAACACCGTTGAAAACTAAAACGAAACCTGTGTCAAACCCAAAATCAACAATAGGGACAAAAGGTAACATCTTGTAACTTGTTTTGGATAAAAAATTTCTTTCCTTTAAAACATTTGTGTGATGGAGAACCAGAGTAACAAATAGCGGAAGTCTTAACCATATAAAACTCAGAATAAACAAAATAATAACCAGTATTATTAATCTAAACATCACAATTTCTTCATCAATAAATCTTATTATTTTTGTCGAGAGCAATCTAACCAATAACATGCTGATCTTAGAGTAGTCATGACATATCCATCAAACTAGTGCATAAACCTAGCATAATTATCCATAACAAAACAATACTTACCACTCAAAGAAGTGAAGTTCCCTTCCTTTACAAACGCAGCAGCACACCTCCACCCTCACAGCTTCTCGTTCACATAAACCTTTCAACAACAACAACCTCACAATTTCTTTCACAGAATTTTTTTTCTCTCTCTCTCTCTCTCAATTTCTAATAGAATCACAAAACTCTAGAACCTGATTGTCCAAAAATTCCAAAAGCACCCAGCAACCCTCACTAAGTTTTCTCTCGAATTTCTTTTAAAAAATTCACTCGTTGCTCTCTTCTTCAACAATACAGCAACCTCTTCCTTAGTCAAACTCCTTCTTAAACCTTCTCACAAAACCACAGAACACCATAGCACAAATCTCACAACCTTTTAGCAGAGTTTTCCTATGGTTTCTTCTCTGTGAAATCCCCACTCCTTGCTTCGCAATTTAAAGGACACTTCCAACGCCACTATATCGTCCAGATGAATATAGAAGGCCAAAGGAGTTGGATGTTCCATCGTCTAGATGCGTTCAATATCTAATCTAGAAGCTTCCAGCAATACATTTTCATTCCAGGCGAATCTTCAGTTTGGCGGTCGATCGATTCTTCTTCGGTTGATCAACCACGCATCAACCAATCAACCACATATTCCTTCTTCAAAATCCACGGTTGATCACACCAGTTGATCATTTCCTTTGGATGATCATCTGTCGATCATCCAAATGTTTCTTGTTTCAAACGTCGGTCGATCGATTTCCATCAGTGGACGATTGACCGCCGTTTTCTTCCAATCAACCGCCATCCATAATATTCACATGAATTCTATAATATTCTTAATATCAAGTGAATATTATATCTTCAACCTCCAATACTCTTAATAACCTATAATTCATTTTCCCATATTATCCTAACCTAAATTCTTCTATACTTTTGTGCATAATTCACATTTCCTCCATCTCTTTATTCTAAATCTAAGATATCCATGAATATTATCAACAAACTTATTATATCCAAATATATTTTCTCGTACCAATACCAAGTATATTACTTCCAAATTTCGCAGATTATAACTTACTAACCCAGTTCATATCATTCTATCTAACTCCAAATATCATCAAACAATTCGGGTAATATAGTTTACTTTATCCAAATATGTTTCTCTTGGTCAATACCTTAATCATCCATTTTAGCTCCAAATAACACATAATTATTACTTAAGTTTAGGATCACAAAAATTCAGGATATTACACAAAACATGAGTCCCCAAACCAAGATTCGAAAACATACTAGAAGTACTAGCACAAGACTTCCCAACTCAACACAAGGAGTGACACGAAACTTCTCATCGAATTGAGAAGCCACACGACGAGAAGAAGATATGGCTGAGGAAGCCGAGTGAAAATCACTAAACTCAAACCTTACAAAATCACACTCTCCGGTAGACTACGACATAAAAGCTATTGACCAGACATATCAATAGTAGACTTGAAAGACCCATCAGTCAACAAGACATGGCGACGGTCAACAAGGGGACACTCCTAGAGTCATCCAAAAATGATTACGGTTAACTAGGATCACCCTGTTTTGACAAGACACGATGATGGTCAATCAGGATCACACAGTGTTGACAACGAATGACTGTGGTCACCCAAGACAAAGCAATAGTTGATGAAACTCGATTGTGGCTAAATGATAAACAAGCAGTGGTCAAAAAGTACAAATGCATCTGACAAAGGATGTCCGTTATCAAAGAGGGATGTCCCTTAGTTGCAAGGAATGTCTAACACTAAATAAGGGACGAGGCCATGTGCAAGGCACTTGAGAATCTAAATGGAAATTGATGCGTATAGATGACCATAGGATGAGGGAGTGAACGAGGAGCAAGAGACATCCTTCAAAGGCCAAGGGACGTCCGTCGGCAAATTGTGAGTTTGGTTCCTCAGGGTGATGTTGTCAAGATGGAAGGGACTCGCAAACGACAACTTTTGTGTCCAATAGATGGTATAAATTACAAAAAATTTTGAGAAAAAAGAGAACCATTCTAGGGACGGCTACATTAACTCCAGTTGTAGAGTGTTATGAGGAGACAGATTTCAATGCCGGAGGGTCGAGCTGAGCTAGGAATGTTTTTCTACAATGTCGATTAAGGTAAGTAATGTTGCTTGTGGATGGCCTCTCGGCCTACAATGCAAGGTGTTATGTGGGTTTTGTTTCTTGTTTCATTCACGATTTTACTGATTGTTGATAGCTCTTTAGAATGTTTAGCTTGTTGGTTGTACCAGATTTGTGCCCAATGTTTTCTAATGACACAAGGACCTATCCTCTTATTTGCATTTAGTTGATACTCTCTCTTTTATTTGATGGCTTGTAGATATACTATAGGGCTATGTTGTTTTATTTTGTGAACTGAGGAAGTGATGGTAAAGACTAGGATATTTACGGTTGATATGGCGTGTTGTGGATAAGTATGTATGTTGTGGATGTACTATTTGTGTTCTCTGTTACCTATATTGATGAAGATTGATTTTATAGTCTATGTTGATGATGTTTTGTCCTTGGAGAATTATTGTTCTCGTCTTTCAATATATTGAGGATTTGTTATAAATGTAAAATGGATTCTATTCATGATGAAAAATGCATTGAGAATTTATTATAAATGTTAGATGGATTCTGTTCAAGATGAAAAATGCATTGAGGATTTGTTATCAATGTTAGATGGTTTTTTTCATGATGAAAAATGCATTGAGAATTT
Source organism: Begonia loranthoides (assembly GCA_022433065.1). Classification (NCBI taxonomy): domain Eukaryota; kingdom Viridiplantae; phylum Streptophyta; class Magnoliopsida; order Cucurbitales; family Begoniaceae; genus Begonia; species Begonia loranthoides. The sequence continues at coordinate 18,627,036 of CM039485.1, forward strand.
GTTGTTACTGTTGTTGATATTGCATATGATGTGAAATGTTCATGTTGCATTGTGATGTATGTTGATGCATGAGTACGCATTTAAGAAAGATAAAAATAATGATAAAGTGTATGTAAATGGTGACTGAAGACAAATTGTCCCAAAAGGGGGACTAGTTGGACTTTAGCTCGTTAGTTTGCTTTTGGTGCAACTCGGGGCTGACTGACACAAGGGCTGCTAGGTTGTTGTGCATTAAATTGCATAATAGCTAACAGAGGACTCCCAAAAATGGTGGAGTCTATCTTTACAAGGGCCGGAGACTCTTGCCAAAAGGGTGGAGAAAAATGGTGTGTGCCCCACTACCAAGCCTACTCACATTCGAAAAGAAGGAAATGTGAAAGAAAAGAAAAGAGAAAAAAAAAGATGAAAAGAAAAAAATGAGAAAGAAAAGAAAAGAAAGAAACAAATGTCTTGACATGTTATGTTCACAATCACATGCATTACTTGCTAAGTCTTAGACTTATAGATGAATCTTGCATTGTAGGTAAGGAAGAAGTGGCAGTATTTGCCTCGGACTGTACAGGTTGAGGAAGCTCACCCATGAAGAAGACTTGGAGGTTATGAGGCCAATTTGACCATGAGTTAAAGGCGTTAAACTGAAAAGAATCCTAAGGGGTCTTTTGTAATACCCAGATAAATCCCTCTATAAATATAATGTGAAGAATTTTTGTGGAATATATGTGTTGATAAAAGGAAACACATTCTATAATAATGTATGGTACATTAATGCAATAATTATGGATAAAAGGGGTATAAGCTAAGTAAAAAAGGATTCTTGAGTTAAATTAAAATACAAATTAGAGGAGAGAGAATAGCAAAGTTGTGGAAAATAACATTTTATGGAATTGAGAGTTGGCCATGAGGGAAAGGTCAAGCATATGCTTAACCTTGAAATGAAAATGTAATTTTCATGTTGGAGAGGTCTAGCATATGTAAATGCAGATTTTCATTGTCATGGCCAAGCAGTTGATCATATAATCGATTGCTCCCACATGAAACCCGAAAATCTAATTTTTCTGCTGCGGCTATTTTATGATTTACCTGATAGATTTACGTTGATTCTCCCAAAATGATAACAATGTCTATGTGGCATTTGAGTGTGGTGTCACCTAAGAGTGGTTGGTGAAACGTTGAATCACAGAGGCTTCTTTGGGAAGCCTCTCCTCTACTTATTAAACGGAAAAGGTAGTGAAGGGATGAACCAAAAAGGAGATTTTGTTTTTTACAGAGAGCAAAAAGAGAGAGTGCAAGAAGAGAGGAGAGAAAGGGAAGGAGGTTGTTATGTTCTACAGAGAGCGTGCGAGAGAGAAAGAGAATGAGGGAAGTGTTCTGTGTTTTCTTTCAAAAAGCAAAGTGTGAGAGAGAGGAAGAAGGTTGCTGCCTTGGATTGTCTAGTGTATGAACCGTGCGCTGCTGTGGTGTGAAGTAGGAGTCTACAGTGAGGCATTTAAAGTGAGGTAAGAAGTAAGCGGGTCGTGGCTAGAGGAGGCCTACACCAAAAATAGAGTCTGATTTATTGATTGTAAATGCTAATCTATGGGATGGTTCGATGTTTGCCTCAGCCTAGTTATTTTCTGCTATTTAATGGTCATTTTGTGCTTTAATAAAATAGGTCTTTGGGTTCTCTAATTGGATATGTTATAATTGGTACTCTGTGGGTTATGGTTTCGAACTAGGTTACTTTGTTAATTTGGGATTTGGTCTTTTGCATGGTTCTGTTAGATAGGTTGATGGTTGCCCTGTCGAGTTTAAACTTCTATCATTTAAATTGTCACTTTGTTGATTAATGCTTTATATTATATTGCCCTGATGATGTGAGTTGTTGTGATCCTACTGTAACATCCTGTAACCTTTTTGCTATATAAAAATTTTCGGTCTTTTAAAACACTTATGTGAGGGCATACCAGAGTAAAACAAAGCGGAAGTCTTAACCATATAAAACCATAGAATTCACCAGTTTGAAAACATTCAAAGTAAACCAACATTAATACTTGAAAACTACTTAAAACATTTGTCTTAATTAAATATTATTTGAAACAATTGAAATACTTAGCACTTTAAAAATGATTCCCTGAGCCATAACCCACGAAGGTCAACATCACCAATAGAACAAACAGCTCAACATGGCAACACCCCATCAGCTGCGTCCTCAACAAGCTTTATTCAATAATTGGCTAGTTACCTACATTACAAGACCTAACTATGAGCCCAAAGCTCAGTAAGCGATATAAAAATAAAAGTGCTCATGCAATGCTCTTTAAAACACATGCAATTTTCAATGTTCATTATTTAATTACTCTATATAAAACGGTGATGAACTTTATGCTCAGTGAACTTACTTATTTATAAAAACAGTGATGAACTTAAATAACAATGAACTTTATACTCATTGAATGTGTTATTTTGGTAGTGAACTTGTACCGTATTGGTGAACTTAAACCAGATCGGTGAACTTATACCGCAACAATGAACTTGCATCATGATGGTGAACATATTCCATCATTATGAACTCAAATAATTTCTTTTTTTTCAATAACTTGGGAATGATCGGTGAACTTCAAACTAACTCAGACCCCCTTTTATTTTCTTTAAATATCTCTTTTATTACCATCTTTATATAAAATATATGTATGAGAAATTAATTTTTGTTTTAGAAAACAATGATACATGAATGCAAGCATACAATTCTATCTAACATGTCCATCTACCGTATCCTCAAAACATACTTGATTCCTAACTAAAGGAATTGAACTTAAATCTAACAAACATACAATTAACATCAAGCAACAATTAGCAGTACATCTCCAAAATAACAACATAACATTATCATCTAGTAAATACAAGCATTAAAAAAACCCTAAATCCCATGATGTAGGTTCTTTCGGATAAAACACATGCAATATCACTTACCTGGAGTCCTTAGCTTTAGCTTTAGAGAGTTGCACTTAAAGTTTCATCTTCTCAATACCTCAAATTTTCTCCACGATTTCCTTCTCTAGAAATCCCTCTCGACTTCCTAAAAATCGCAGAGTTTCTCTCGACTCTCCTACTATCCAAACAACATAACTCTCCCTTATTCACAATTCCAGAACCTCTCACTCCAAAAACTTTAGAAGCACATCTTGAGAGACAGAAGCTTAATTCCAAAAGACTCCTCCTTCCTCACTGTCCTTCATTCTTCTAGAAACCCTTACTCACTTTTGGACTTCTCACTCATAGCTCTTTCTCTCTCCCAAAACTTCAGAGCATTGTCCTCATAGTTTCTCTTTCTCCTCAGACTCAGCCACTGTTCCTCACTCTGACTTCCTCACAAAATCTTTCGCAGTCTCTTTGTTTGTAAAACTCTCAGACCTTCTCATCGCCTCTCTCTGAACTACACAACCATCTACTCATATAATGTCTCTATTCCTCACGTTCCTTCACAAAACCCAGTAGCATAACACCCTCCTCACAACCTCTCTCTCAAAATTTCCAAAGTTTATCCATTGTTTTTCCATAACTTCCCTATTCACTCATTCTTCTTATTTTTATAAACCACTATCTTTGTCTCTTCAGTGTCCACATGAAGATAGAAGGCCAAAGGAGGGATGCTTGATCATCTAGACACATCAAATACCAAACTCCATCGCTTCCAGGCAATAGTTTCTCCATTACTAGCAACTTTCAAAATTGATGGTTGATTGATTCCCCCTTGGACGATTGACTGCCAATCCATATTTTACAACATAGTGAATTGCTGATCAATGAAGCCGGTCGATTGATTCCTTTGGATGATTGACCGCCACACACGTCCATGACGCCGGTCAATCCTCTCCTTCCAAATCGATCAACCGACACATTCTACAGATCAACCGCTATATATTTCCTTCTCCTCCAAATCAATATATTTTCAATTATATATATAATCAATTTTCCAAATTATCCAAATCTCAATTTATCCTTGCAAAATTAAAGTATAATCCATAATTCCTCCTCCACCTTATTCTTTGCTAAACTCAATATATCCTTGATCAACTCTATTATTCTCGACATGTAGTCCACTATTTTCCAAATGTATTTTTCCTTGACCAATATCTTAAATTATCCAAGTCAATTCAAATAAATCATAAATCATCCTCCTAAGCTTAATATAAACATAATTCAGGGTATCATAATTCACTCTTCCAAATATGTTTCCTCTCACACATTTTAAAGAAAAATTTTATGTGGCTAAGAAAAAGGTAACATCCTGAAGCGGAGCGTGGCATCTTTTATGCTATATTTAGGGGGTTTTAAATTTAGTTTGGTATTCTGGTATTTTTATTTAAGTAGTGAATTTTTATAATCAATGTCAAGGACTTTTAAACTCGATTTTGTTTTTTCCAAATTATATTTTAATTGATAAGGTTTTTCCGCTGCAAAGATTTGCAAATGCGTGGTCTTACCTCAAATGGTTTTTAAGTGAAGTTTATTAATGGGTAGTGAAAAATAAAGATTTTCAAGAAATCTCAACGACATTTAGGTTTCGGAAAAAGGGGCGTTACACCAAGCATATCAAAACACTTTCCTACGGTAGACCAAACCTGTAATGCCCAAATAATTTCTCCATAATTGTGATGTAAACGATTTTATGGGAGAATAAAAGAAAATATATTTCGTAATCGTTAATTTAGGACTTGATGCAATGTAAATGAGGGAAGAAATATTTTTGGAATTTTTAAAGTGGAAATTGGTTACAGATTGTGTATTTTGTATTTTCGATTGTGTTGAGGTTGAGGTTGTGGTCAAATATCTCGGCCGAAAATATATTATGGGTTACTCTTTCCATTTTTGGTCGTACCACAGTTGAGGGGGCAGATGTGATGTGCGACCAAAAAACAACAGGTTTTGAATCTGTCAAATTCGTCGATTTTGTAGTCGAGTCATCGATCGGGACGCGGTAGTAAGGTTTGACCAAAAACACAAAACAGAGGCAAAATTGGGTTTTTGAATGCAATGCTGTCGAGGTTTCAGTTGGCTTACTCGACCGAAAAGTCTAGTTTAAGCAAAAAAGCTATTTGTGTCAACCATTTCTTCTCTTCTCCAATAAAATTTTCTCTCCTATCTTGAGACAATGACGAGCTTTCCACATGGCTGACCCGGAGTAGACCACCCTCCTTTGAATTGGGTGACTGTCCCTTCAACTCTTACGTCCAGCATGGGCTTCGGTCTCTCTATCTCTCTATCTCTCTCTCTCTCTCTCTCACTCTCTCACTCTCTCTCTCTCTCTCTCTCTCTCTCTATATGTAGAGGGCAGGGGATGGATTGGAGGAGGAATTGGACAATCTCTGAGTGTTGTGAGCGAGTAAGTGTGATTCATACTGTTGCTCTTCTTCTTGTGAACATGAAAGAAGATGTGTGCAGTTGTTCCCGTGGACTGCAAAAGTGTGGAAGGAAAAACCTTGAGGTAAGAAATGTGGATGCAAAGTTGGCGAGTGGAGGCCCTGGCTCACGGGACTTTGTTGTGGTTGATTTCTGATTGTATTGGGTGTTGATTGCTGCCTCGATTATTTACTGCTAATTGCTAATATGATGCTAAGTTGAATATTAGTTCGATTACTTGTTGTTGTTAAAAGGAACTAAAATTGTCAATGATGGCTGGATGGAAGGAATTGAATGTTCTTCTTGTTGGGTGATTTGCTACTACCCGTCATTGTTGTTTGAGTATTGCTTGGTTAAATACCGTGAATTTGCTAACATGTTAAATGGTTTAAGTCACTGCCTTTTTATTGGATGAAGGAACTGGGTTGTTGCTACTCTTTGCTAATTATTCCCTATGAAATTGAAACAAGAAATGCTCCTAGATAGTTTATATGTATAGTTTTCCGTCAATTGATTGCTCTCTGCGAAATAGTATTCTGCTAGCTAACATATAACTTTAAAGTACTCTTGATTGCTCCTTACAATTATTGATAAAATGCTAGACTATAGAAACCAATTGTTTTAGCTTAAGCATGATTATTATATCACTGCTTTCACATTTTCTTCGATATATACTGTATACTATTGTGGATGGGATATCGTGATGAACTGCTTTAAATTTTTTGATATATTACTATGAATTGTTAGACTGAATATGAACTGGCATTCATGCATTATGATAGAATTTATGATGTGACATATGCATAGCATGATAAATGAAATGAACGAATAAGCATAAATGAGCATGTGGGAGTTCAGGAGTTAGGGTGATGGTCGTAGGTGGGAACACCCCAAATGGAAAACCTCGCCCCATGTAGGGGACGAACGTTATTAGTCAACACCGACCAATAGATGTATCCCCGCTCTTAGTCCTCAACGTTAGAAAAGATAGAGATTAGATGACGATAGTGGTGACACCCCCGATGGAAACCTTCACCCAAGTAGGGATTGAGTTGGTTAGCCATACCAACAGATGTATCATTTCTCTGGCAAAGAAACGTAAAGGAAATGCAAAGAAAATGAAAAGACAGAAAAGTTAGGTTCTATTATGGAGAACGACTACATAAGCATGAGTATAAGCATTGCATTTCATCCTATTTTTTGCTGAGCATTAGGCTCATTATTTTGTCTTGTGATGCAAGTGATTGTGATAATGTTGATGATGTCGATGTAGAGGAGGAGGCATTGCCTACAGAGCTCATGGGTTAGGGCTCGACTTGATGGGTTATAGCTTGAGAAAAACACTTACGGTTTTTATGATTAATTATGTTTTTAATTTCAGTAACATTTTGCAAACTGGACTGTTGTTTGAATCTATGGACTGTTGTGTTTTAAGTATCAAAACTTTGATTGAATTATTCCACTTATAAATACTATAATATCTTTTTAAGACAGTTTTCTTTAAATATGTTAAATATTGTTTTCAATTTATTCTGCTAATTTACTCTGATAAAGTTTAATTGTACATGTTTCAAAAAGAAAAATTTTTATGATTGAAAATATAAATAAATAAATTTTTTTTTTTAGAAACGCGGATCGTTACAATACCACAACAACATTTGACTAGGGACGACACTTCCAACACAAAATCATAAGGAAAACGTGCTTCTTTCATTGGTTCTCATCCTGAATCGACTCAAACTCTCGCATTAACTCTAAATCCACAATAGCGACACAGAAACGACCAAAGGATTTGAGTTTTCAAGCTTGAATTTAAAACCGACACAAAATGAATAGTTCAAACAAAAAACAGAGTTAGAAATCAATGTACCTACAAAGTTCCTTCACAAAAGTTTGAGATCAAGATGCCATGAACACAATTCAAACAATAAAACGACAAGGTTGACACTGTGCAGTCCACCAAGACATAACAATGGTGATGCACCAGCAGAAGTGGATTAGAATATAACCTGTAAATATGTTGAAGAAGTTTAGAACAATCAGTTGAAGAAATATGATGAATTGTTGAAGTGTGTTGATCAACAGAGGGTGGCTATTTTCAGCGCAGCAGTCAACCTTTGGAAATAATACGGTAGAGATTGACCGGCTCTTGAAGGATTAGATCGACCAAGACTTCACAATCGAGTAGAGGGTTGACCTCAAAAAAGGAAGTGGCAAACTGATAAAGGAATCGGTCAAGCAGGCGGCCAAGCTGATCGACTAGTTCCTCTATTTCGTTATTTGGTGGCAAAATTCACTTTTGGAAAGTCAACTTTGGAAGCCAATAACTTCCACGTTTTAGAAGCTTTTGAGCTGAAATTTGGACCATGCCTTCTTAGATGAATAAGGAAAGAACTCCTTTAAGAATAATTGAAATAACCTTCAAGGATTAGGAAATATACTGAGAAGAATTTAAGTGATCAGAAATAGCAAATAAGGAGCTTACAACTTTCGAACGGATAATTTGTTGATGGAGACACCTCTTAATGGTTGGACTACACTCCACACAGCCTTCCTTCAAGGACTAGGGTTGCAGATGCCAATAAGAGAACTCACTCAACTCCAAGTAAGCCCAATCTTATAATATTACTTACACAAGGATACTTTGGAAATAACTCACCAAAGGTTGAAAAAGAAATTGCTCCAATTTCTAAAGAAAGCAAAAACTTTTTAATCAACTTCCACTACGTACATAAGGTGGCTTTAAATAGCCAATTACAAACTATAAAATAATAATGAACTAAATAAGCAACAATAACCCTAAATCGGCTCATAGTATAAGTTATCTAATTTTTCACTTAATGGAAACTAGGTTAATTAAGAAAGTAAATATTTAATTAATTTTTTCCTTTCTTCTTCTCCAAATCTAGAGGTCTTTTGGCAGCTATTCCTTGTTGGTGCTCAGCCACTTGGATGGCTTCCATGTATAAACTTCCGTGGTCTCCAAGCTTAGACACTTGGACTTTCCTTAATCTTTGCTCTTAGTTCCATGGGCCTTTAACATAGAAAATGAACCCCAAATTTAACAATTCAACCCATTCTAGAATTCTTAGGAAGTTAACTAGAATATTTATGAAGAAATCTTTAAAATGATGTTGTTTCAAGTGCCAAAATCATCAAAACACTTGTTAAAGGTAAAAAAGAAGACAATTTTGGAAAGTCCTTCAATTATTCTCCAATTGTTCTTGAACTTCCACCTATGCTTGACCTTGAAGCTCTCCATGATAATTTTGGAAGTTTGATTAATGATAGAATGGACCCATATCTTGTTCCACCATAATCTTTATTACAATTATAAGAGGAATCATCACAAGCTATGAATATTGCATTGTCTTCAATCTTTCCATGTGTAATAAGGAAACAAATAGTGTTTGATGTATTTTGTAATATCTTGATTTCTCATAGCGGAATTAAGTAAGGATAATCAGAAAATTAATTAGGTGTAATAGGATTATTTGGATAAGTATTGATGATTTTTTTGATAGAAATTATTAAAGTTGTTGAGTGGGAATTTTGGTTAAGGATATTAACAATTGTGAATTTTGGAAAATCTAAGTTGGACCCGTAATGATCATCAATTGATATTCAGAATTAGTTAGGAATTCGAATTTGGGTCGACTACTATATTAAACGTATATTTGATACACATGTATATATATTTATATATGTCTATAAATTTAGGAAAGGAAATAAATGAAATTAATTAAAAGCAAAGGAAAGAATTGACTTAAAATAAAAGGAAGAGGTGGAAGGAAGAGGAAGGATTGAACCTCAGGTTTGGTTTTACCAAAAGAAGAGAAGAAAAGCGGGCGAAGAAAGAAAAATGGCCCATGGCCAAATTTTAGAACAAAGAGAGGGAGAGCAATCCTGGAGGGAGCTCGAGCGACATGGGAGAACTTAGACGAAGGAATTTGTGATGCGGGTGCGACGAACGGTTTGGTGTCGTTGGGCAAGCGAGGAACGACGACTTCAGTGGGGTGGGGCTGTAGGGTGCGAACAGAGCCTACGGGGTTGGCATAGCGGAAATGTTTGGGCTATGGAACTGAGCGAATCCCATGCTGCGAATTTGTAACGCCAAGCTGAGACGAGTATTGGTGAAGCTGGGGATTGTTAAGTGGATTTTGGTGTGGTAGAATTTTCTCCGATTGAGGTAAGTTCTCTGTGTTTGGCTTCTCAGTCTCCATCACTATGTTGTTGATTTTCTTGGTTTTGTTCTGAATGTTGAGTTCGGTACTAATGTGTTCCTCCATTCTATTTTTGGTTGTGGAATTTGGTGCTTCATGGTCGGGTGGTTCTGCAATTGGAATGGTCGTGAGAATGGCCAAGGCGATGGAAGCTATGGTGATAAGGTAGTGGGCGACTGTAGATGGCGCCGGCTTGGCGACTGGTCCCGTGGTGCTGAATCCGGTTCGGGAAGAATTGTGTTGTACCGAGAAGGTAATTGGAATCCCAATGCGTGAACTGTTTGTAATTCCTCCACGTCCTCCTAATTTACAGATGGCGATTTCTTGGGGGAGTTAGTGAGTTTGTCTAGGGAATATTGCAAGGCTTATATGAGAAGTCCTCGGCTGATGAAAAAGAAAAAGTGAGATAGAGAAAGGGAACTCTCGGGAGGAAGAGATAGAAGAGAGACATAGAGGGAGATAGAAGGAGGAAGCTGTGAGCTGTAAAGTGGACAGCTCTCTGGATGGTGGAAAGCGTGAAGGTGGTGGTGCAGGTCCTAGGTTCTCAGGTGTTCTATTAGGGTGCATATCTGGTAAGCTATTCATCACCTCTTCTATAAAATTTATTGTGATGATAATGAGAAGATCAATGAGTGAAGATTATGAATCGGTTGGATGGGTCTACTCTTATATGCTTCCTATGATTTATTGATGTTGAACTCTCTGTTCCTTTGTGAATCATGCACTGTTGTTGGAAATGTAGCCTATGGTTCCCTACTGCATTCAAGTGTTCTTCCAAGTGAGAATTCTCTTCACTTTTGCATGGATTTTATGGATTACATGCTGATGAATGAAGAAGATTAATAATGATGTATATTATTCTCTGTCATGGTTTGGATTTAGTTCAGTTGGATATTATTCTGCAATTTAATCATTGATTAGATTACTGGATAACAATGGATTGGTTACTGCCTTTATTGGATGGTCTCTGTGGCTTTTGGTTTGAGGATTTATGTTGCTCTCAGTTGTGTTGTGAGATATTGATGTTTTCTATTATGTCATTTGGTTAAGTTGATTAAGTTGTAATTGGATTATGAAATTCTACCAAGTAAATGAATAAAGAAAAAGGGTATAAAAAAACAAGGTTGAGGTTGTTAAGTTGTGAATAGTGAAGCTCCTAAGTGTCATTGAACTTTGTAAATAGTTATTGGTGAATTGATATTAATAATTAAATATTATTGAATTGTGAAGGTATTGAAACGAAGAAGGATAACGTTAATTTTATAAACGCTCTAAGGACACCAAGTAAGTGATAAGCATGTATTTTGGTCTTTGGGGCCCTACATCGCAAGAGTTAGGAATTGTATGTTGATTGTTTACCGCTTTATTAGAATATTAAGATATTGAGCATGTCTACAGTTTTGTTAGAATAGCCAGATATTGAGTATGTTTCATGAATTTTATTGCTACTTGTTGGGTGTTTATTAGAATTAGGTTCTTTTAATGATATGTTCAATAGATGCAGGTCTCTTACGTTAAAAGTTATGACAATAAACAATAAACATGGTTAGAAGATGTAGAACTGTATACATTCACGAGCATCATGCATCATAGTTTTCAAAACGATATGAAAATAGATTTTCATGCATGATTTGAAAAGGAAATGTAACATAACTAAATGAAAATGAATACATAAAGAATAACATAAGAGTAATTGAACAAATGGAAACGATGGTTTAATGGATGCTCACACATACTAAGTGTACGGTGTCCTCAAGGTTTGGCCACCCGAAGAGAATTACCATTGTAACGACCCAGTTTTTCATACATTTAAAAATGGGTGAAATTTAAAACTCTTATAAAGTAATTGAAATCTTTATTAAAACATTTTAGATTGAAATCATAGTACTTTTCTTAAAACCGGACCATTACAAACAATTGCTTAAAACTCATTACTTAAATCGTTATTTAATAGCGGAAGACTTTATTGATAAAATCATTTTTCCTAATTAATAATGGAAGTATAAAACATTCTATAGCGGAAGCTTAAATCGTTCATTTTGAAAGACAATAAATAAATTGATGTTTTACATTTACAAAATTCTTTTCTCACTTTAACTTAATTAGCCTAGCCAGCCACAAGTCTCGCCAGTGCATATCCTTCATCGACTGCTCCTTTATCTGTTCGCTATATCTCTCATACTTGTACCTACATCGCAAGTCATAAACTATGAGTCTAACCTTTAGTAAGTGATAATACCTAATATGCTACATGCACATGCTGTGCCATTTTAAAACCATGTGCAGTTTTTCTTTTCGTTCTCTTTCTTTTTATCTTTTATCTTTTCACATTTACGTACTTTCTTTCGGTTTTTGTTTCCGTTCCTATTCCTGTATCCATTTCGATATCCGTGATCATACGCATTTCCGTATCCGTTCCCATGTCTATTTCTGTATCTGTATCTGTATCCATTTCCATTTATGGAAACTCATTTCTATTTTCGTTTTCGTTTTTGTTTCTGTTCCCATTTCCGATTCGGTATCTGTGCTCATACCATTTTCGTATCTGTTTCCGTTTCTATTTCCTTATCTGTATCCATTTCTCTGTTTACGTTCTTCTTTTTATTTATCTTTTATTTTCTTTTCTTTACTTATCTTTTCTTTTGTTCCTGCGCCGGGCTTGGCCAGCCGATCCACAAGAATCTTCTTCTTTATCTTTCTTAATCGTTCCTTTGTATTTTCTTTTCGTTTTCTGTTCGTTCGTACTTCTTTTCATTTTTCGTCTTTCCTTTTCAAAACTGTGCCTAAAAATCATTTTCGCATTCTTTTAAATATTGTGATGCTGATGAATGCATACAACAATTCATATGAAAGCGTAAATAAACAATCAACGTACGAATTCACAGAACATGCTATAAAAATAGTAAACAATGAAACGTCCATTTAAGTACTGTAAACAACAAAACGTGCTCTTAAAATTGTAAACAACGAAGCATGCTCAATCATATACTAATAAGTTGTAAATAATGAAACGTGCATTTAAAAACTGTAAACATCGAAACATGCAAGAAAAGCGGTAAGCAATGAAACATGCATATCCTATTCTTGCGATGTAGGGCCCAAAGACCAAAATACACACATATTACTTACCTCAACTTAAGGCGTTCACACTTAATCATTATCTTTCTTTCTTTTTAGTACCTTCACAATTAGAAACATATATTCATTAATATTTGCTAATTAAGAACTCCAACTACGATACCATCCTTCTACATTCATTTTAAACAAAATATCATAATCCTTAACAGTTTTTATCATTTATGACTTAACGACATAAATATCCTAAAATAACATAATAGGCTTCACAACACCCCTTAAATACTGACATTTGATTTTATCTTCTACTTTCTCTTCCAAAATTTCCATACATAGAATATATAAGTTCATAGGCCGACCAAGCAGTAATCACCTATAGATTATAGCCCCAAAATACAAACATCTAGAATGATAACCAAACGGGATATGAACACCAACATTTATCGACCAAGCAATGTACAATGATTTAATCAAATTTATCAAAATATATTTATCTAATTAGTGACCCTAATCTCAACCAACAGAGTACCATGTATCAGAAAGCATTTACCAAATAATGTCCTTCGATTATCAAAACTCTAATGAGACAGAGAGAACAACACCCCAAACTAACACACCACAATTAAAAGCATTGATCTATATCTAGAAGAACAAGCAGTAGATAGACAGAGGATTACATCCAAGCAACAAGGCATATTTCTTGGCAATATATAATCCAGGCTGTAATTTAAGTAGGACAACATACTTTCGGCAATTGAACATATATCGAGGCAGCAATTAATCACATAACTCAAATCCTATCTCATAACTATCAATACAGTAACACCATGGAGACCAAAATCAAATCGGTAACAAAAATGCGGAACACAGTAAATCAACAGGGTATTTCCATCAGTCACCATATCCTCACCACAAAACCAAAAGTAGTAACAATTTCCAAGGATTATATAGTAGTCATCAATCGGGTCTACTACATCAACAAGCAAGATAGTATACAACACATCCAACAGAATAGAATTGCTATCAATGGAGAAATTCATAGCTTTACCATAAGAGACGTGACATCAAATAAGTCTTCAGTTCAGTTTATCAGTTTGTATCATAGAGCTAAATGTCAGAAATCATCACCCAAGCAATATCATTATCATTTTTCTACCAGTTAAAGCATTGATTTGCAGTAAAGGAAAGCATGAAATGTTAATCAAGTAAGTAAATAGACACTACTTGTGGGTAGGACCTTTAAGCAAATAATAACTGGTTCATTTTGTACGTCATGGTTATAGGCAAGAAATGCGAAACCGTTGCAATCTATCCACGATCACCCAGATTGCATCGTGGTCTTTAGCAATCCTGGGCAAACTTTAACGAAGTCCATGGTAATATGCTCCCATTTCCACTCTGGAATTGGCAATGGTTGGAGCAACACACTTGGTTGTTGGTGTTTGGCCTTCACCCGTTGGCATATGTGACATAGAGCCACATACTCGGCAATGTCATACTTCATGTTCAGCCAATAATAATGTGCTTTGAGATCCCGATACATTTTGTTACATCCAGGATGAATTGAAAAACTAGAAGAGTGATCTTCTCGTAGGATCTTTGTTCGCAAGGTTGTATCGCTCAGCACATACCATATGTTTCTATACTTTATCATGCCATCCACAGATATAGAGTAGTTCCAATATTCTGGTAAGGTTGCATTCCATCTGAAATCCTCGCATACACCGTCGCTTTGCTGAGCCTCTTTAATCTGCTCAAGTATAGACGACATCAAGGTCGGTTTTGATAATACCACATCTAACTGTGTCGAAATAATCTGCACGTCGAGTTCCTGTAGGTCTTTCTGAAGTCCTGAAGACATTTCTTCACATAACATACTCATCATGGCAACTTTGCAGCTAAGAGCATCTGCTACCACATTACCTTTTCCGAGATGGTACTTAATTTTTCAGTCGTAGTCCTTAACGAACTCAAGTCATTGTCGTTGCCTCATGTTGAGTTCCTTCTCTGTGAAGATATATTTAAGACTCTTGTGATCTGAGTGAATTTCGTAATGCTGCCCATACAAATAGTGCCTCATGATTTTTAGAGTGAAGACAACTGCAGTGAACTCTAGGTCATGCATGGGATAGTTTAATTCATGAAGTTTGAGCTGTCAGGAAGCATATGCAATAACCTTTCCATGCTACATAAGCCCTCCACTGAGCCCTCTTTTGGATGTGTCGTAGTAAATACAAAAGTCACCTTCCTCCACAAGCAAAGTCAATACAAGGGCAGTTGTCAGTCGGTGCTTCAACTCTTGGAAACTCTTCTCACAATCGCTAGACCACCAAAATCGTGCATTTTTCTTCGTCAGACTAGTGAGTGGTAGAGCCATTTTAGAGAATACCTCAATGAAATGCCTGTAGTATCCAGCCAATCCAAGGAAGCTCCTTATGTCTCCAACATTCTTCGGTTGTACCCAATCCACAACTACTTGTACCTTTGCAGGATCCACAAAGATACCATCCTTGGAAATCACATGGCCAAGGAAGCTAACTTTATTTAGCCAAAAATCGTACTTAGAAAAATTGGCATAGAATTGGTGCTAGCCAAGAATGGACAGAGCCATTCAAAGTTGTTCACAATGTTCCTCCTTCGTTTGGGAATAAATCAAAATATTGTCAATGAAGACAATAATAAATTTGTCCAAATAATCCTTGAAAATCTGGTTC
>CM039485.1:18642918-18676044 GCA_022433065.1 Begonia loranthoides
CTTCATTTTCATGAACCCAGATTGGAATGCTAGAGATATAAGACGAAAATCCTCTCTCTCTTCCAATTTTTTTATTTTCTTGAGAGATTTTCAGATGTAAAGGCTAACTCCCACGCCAACTTCCTCTCTTTCAAGCGTCATCGTCATCCTCTTCGAAACTGGCACATGGAAACACTGTATCTTGAAGCCTCTAATTGTTGGGTACGCCATTTTTTGAATTTATGTTTGAGAAAGCTTCTTTTCATCCTTAATGGAATCAAGTTGTTGAATTTTTCGTCTGATTGTTTCCGAGAATCTCTGCGAACCGCCGGTCTACTTTCTCAGTGTGAGGGATGGATTTACTTGATAGTGAAATAGCTGACCAAAACCTTTGTCTGATGGCCCCTTTTTTTCATTTTTTGAATTTCGGTTTAAAGAGAAGACTGTAATGTTTTCATATCATAATTCCAAATAGCCTCTATTTTTGCTCAATTTTTCAGTGGTTATGTCAATTGCTTTGATCCGGTAGTGATATAACTTTTGGAATGATTGCCAATATATGAAGTGTGTATTTTTGTCTTGTTGTAGTGAACAAGGTTTACAAAAGTGGAAGATAATACAATCGACGATTGGAAGAATTACAGACCTAAGTTCCCTACAGTTCTTGTTAGATGTTGAAATTCTGGAGAGTTATTTGGGTGAGATGAGGGATGTTATCAGTTTTGATGAACTTTTTACGGGCCTGCTTTTTTCCGGCATCGGATCGATATGCCAAGGGTTTGGATTCCGGAGGGCGACAGGACGGCCTCCTCTGGTACAAAGACAGTGGGCAACACTTGAATGGTGATTTTTCAATGGCTGTTGTTCAGGCCAATAACTTACTTGAGGACCAGAGTCAGATTGAATCTGGCTGTTTGAGTTCTAATGAATTTGGCCCATTCGGCACTTTTGTTGGCATTTACGACGGGCATGGCGGCCCCGAGACTTCCCGCTATATCACTGATCACCTCTTTCGGCACCTCAAGAGTATGAAGTTTCAACTTTTAGCCTATTCGTCTATACTAGTTTTCTTGAAGAATTGCGTCCATTTTTTCAACTGCAGGATTTGTTTCGGAGCAAAAAACAATGTCTGTCGATGTAATAAGGAAGGCATTCCAAGCTACGGAAGATGGGTTCACGTCCTTAGTCTCAAAAGAATGGCAGATGAAGCCACAAATTGCAGCCGTTGGATCATGTTGCCTAGTAGGAATCGTGTGTAGTGGGACTCTCTACATTGCCAACTTAGGCGATTCACGAGCTGTTTTAGGAAAATTAGTGAAAGCAGCGGGGGAAGTTCGATCGATACAATTGTCGGCAGAGCATAATGTGGCCATTGAGTCTGTAAGACAGGAGCTTCGTGCTGCACATCCCCACGACCGGCACATTGTTCTTCTTAAGCATAATGTATGGCGAGTTAAGGGTCTGATTCAGGTTTGTCAGTGAGTCGATGATGAGATTTGAATTATTTATGAATCAAGTAGAATTTTTTATTGAAATTATTTTCTTTCTTTTGCAGATCTCTCGATCTATCGGCGATGTGTATTTGAAGAAAGCTGAGTTCAACAGGGAGCCTCTGTATGCTAAGTTTCGCCTCCGTGAAGCCTTCAAGAGTCCGATTTTGAGCTCAGAACCGTCTATTTCGGTGCTCCAATTGCAGCCTTGTGATCAATTCATCATATTTGCATCGGACGGTCTGTGGGAACAACTCAGCAATCAGGAAGCTGTAGTCATAGTTAAAAATCATTCACGCAGTGTAAGATTCCTCTCTCGACAATTCTTATCCTGTTTTATAGTTATCATATTGGGGAGTGGATAAACACGCTTTGTACATTAAGCCATGTTATCCTCCATCTCATATGTTGGCAGCTGTTTAAAATTCCATCACATGTTAAGCTCTCAACTCCAACACATTAAACGAAAAAATTTGAATAATGGCGGCCTTGGCTGGAACTTAGATTCAATCTTCCAACTCTTTGCTTTCGATGTTACAGCCCACTTTGGGTCTTAGATGTATCGTTAATCCCATCTGACTACATCAATCTGCTTTATTTCTTGATGCAGGGAATTGCGAGGAGGCTAGTGAAAGAGGCATTACAAGAAGCAGCAAAGAAGAGAGAAATAAGGTATTCCGACTTGAAGAAGATCGACAGAGGTGTGAGACGGCATTTCCACGATGACATCACAGTGATAGTCATGTTCCTTGATTCGAATGTGGTGAGCAGGGCTAGCTCAGTGAAGTCCCCTAATTTATCCGTGAGAGGCGGAATCAGCCTTCCTTCTAAAACACTCTCTCCTTACACTACACCTGTAGAAACGGGCACTGCCTGAGTGAGCTATATGCCCCATTATTGCTTCTCTTTTTTGCGAATACTGGGTGGGTACACTGTAGTTTTATCCAAGAGCTGGCGAAGACTAGTGCAAAATATGAGAGTAAATAGGGAATTTATGCCCCCCTCATTTCTCTCCTCCCTGCTTTATTCCGTTACTTGTATGACTTTTCATGGATGCTTCATGGGTGTTATGTTAGTATATATATTCTACCACAAAGTAGAAAAAACGAGATGAATGGTTAATGCTAGAGTCTGTTTGATTGTTGATTTCCATGAAAATGCCTTTCTTTCCCGAAGGGCAGAAGTGGGAATCTTTAGATACTATGATCCATGTTGATTCGAGTATGGTCAAAACAAGAAACCCCTGGAAAAAGTGTTCTACGACTAATGGATGCACACAAATATGGATTCGTTACAAACTATATAGCTGAGCAGAAGTCGAGAGCAGGAATATTAAAAATTGGAGTACTGTAAAATACAGCACTTGTTGAGAATATAAATACCCAAAAGACAGCACCTCGTTATTGAACGAAGGAGCTCATTTGCCCACACAAGGCGTTTAGACCCATGGTTGCGCAGATTGGATCTTCAAATTTTGTTGACCTATAGACTTGGTAAGAGTAGCAAAACTCCTTGTATATTTTGGGGAAAATGACAAATCAACCATCGTGGTTTGCGATCAATGACAAGTCAACCACTGTGGTATGTTTTCTAACAAGTTAACCACCAACGTATGTGAAAATGACAAATGCACCATCGCTGTCCGTTAAAAAAAGCTGATGGCCCCACCATGTATGCCTAGACGCCGCGGCGTGCAGGCAATTTCGCGGCGTCCAGGCAATTTGCCTCCAGGCCATTTGCGTCCCTCTGTTAAGTCAGCAGAATACATAATGTTAATTCAGCAGAATACATAATCCGAGTGGTTTGCGATATTCGCATGTATTCTATCGTTTTCCCTTTATTAGCTAACCCTAGAGAAGTCTGAGCTGCGCTGAAGCGAGTAGAGAAAGGGATTTTGGAAAAGTTGAAGAATTTGTTGGAAAAAATGGCATCTTGGAGTGTTACAGAAGGTGGTATTAATCGTGAAGCTCAAGTGGGCCCTTCAGAGACATTATTGGCCAATGAGGAGGTACGTGGCTTTGGAAACGAAGTTGCTATTATTTTGCATTCTGTCTCAGCAAATTTAAACGAAGAGGACGATGAGGAATTCCGATCAGCATGCCAATCCACTAGTGATGAAGAGATGGACATGGCAGAGAGTAGACTGAGACGCCAACCAGAAGCAGAGTGCACATTTGTTGGTATGGGGCTAGGCAAAAAATATAGTTCATTGAATAAAATTAGAGAAGAAATTGTTGATTATGCAATGAATAATGGGTACAGGATAAAATTCACCCACAGTGATGCGCATCGATTGAGAGCTGTTTGTCAAGAAGGGTGCATGTGGCAGCTGCACGCCTCACAAATAAAAAATGAAATGACGTTTCAAATAAAGATGTACAACGACGTTCACACATGCTCCAGACAAATGGAAAGCCGCCATGCCACAGCCAAATGGGTGGCAACGCATTGCTTGGACAGATTTAAAAGTCAGGCCGACTGGGCCATATCTTCCATAATTGAGACTGTCAGGAAGGACTTCAACGTCAACATTACATCCAGCCTTGCTAGAAGGGCAAGAAATGCGGCTAAGAAAATTAACGAAGGGGATGCCAATGAGCAATACAAGCTCATATGGTCCTATGCTGAGGAGATTCGGAGGTCGAATCCCGGAAGTTCACTGCGTGTGTGACCTCGATATGAGTGTATTTAAAAGGATGTACATGTGCTTGGATGCATGCAAAAGGGCAGTGCTGAATGGTGGTAGACCTGTTATTTGTTTAGATGGCTGCCACTTGAAGGGAGCGACTCCGGGGCAACTGCTTACTGCTGTCACCATCGACGGGAACGATGTTATGTACCCGATTGCTGTAGCAGTCGTTGAAGCAGAAAATATGGCTTCATGGAGGTGGTTTCTAGAATTGTTGCTGGACGATCTAAACACCCCATCTGGCAATGGGTGGACGATTATTTTTTATCGACAAAGGTAAGGTGTTATTCACTGCGTTTGCATTATGTGTTTATGTTTGTCATATATTACCAATGTCTGTCTCATATTATGCATCTTTGCAAGGACTAGTGCCAGCTGTGAGAGATGTGGCATGGCAAGCAGACCAGCGGTTTTGCATCCGACACCTGTATGCCAATTTTCAAAAACAATTTAAAGGCAAGTTGTTGAAAGATGCAATGTGGGCTGCATCAAGAGCCACAACAGTGAGGCAATTTGAGAAAGAGATGGCCAAGTTACGTGTCCTTGACCTGGCGGCCCATGACTATTTACGTGGAATAGATGCGACATGCTGGGCCAAACATGCCTTCTCTTCGATCCCAAAGTGCGACATAAGCCTCAACAACCTCAGCGAGTCCTTCAATGCCTGCATCCTACCCACCCGGGACAAACCTATTCTAAGTATGTTCGAGATCATTCGAAAGGGCATCATGGGTAGGATCGTAAAAAAATATGAAAAGATGGCTCAGTCGACCGAACGGTTGTGTCCAATGATTAGCAACCGCCTCGCCAAAGTACAACATGCCAGTAGAAATTGGAGCCCTCAATTTGCAGGAGCTGCCAGTTTGAGGTCAGCAACGGTAGCGACATGTACGCTGTTGATTTGGAAAGGTGTACTTGTACATGTTACCGGTGGGAGTTGACCGGCATCCCGTGTGTGCATGCAATCCCGTGCATTCACTTCATGAGGAGATCTCCTGAGGATTTTGTGCATTGGTGCTATCACCGGGAAACATACATGGTGATGTACTCCCACTTTCTCCGCCCCCTTAATGGACCAATCGAGTGGCTTCCGGTGACGAATCTTGATCCAATTATCCCACCGCCTTTTAAAAGGCTTCCAGGAAGGCCGTGCGTCAGTAGAATACGGGATGTGGACGAGGCCCCCAGCGGGACAGTGCTAAGCAGAAGACATTTGAACGTCACTTGTGGGCGGTGTGGTAGTGTGGGGCACAATGCCCGCACGTGCGAAGGGGGAGGCCAGTCCAGTGCAGGGGCTGGCAGAGGCAACAGAGGGAGAGGCAGAGGCGGCAGAGGAAGGTCGGAGGACACCTTTATGGGGTTCAGAGTCCCCGAGACAGCTCCCGAGACAATTGCTTCCCTAGTCCCTGAGACAATTCCTTCTCGAGTGTCTGAGACAGTTCCTGATAGAGTTCATGAGACGCAGGTCCGTGCATTATCACGTTATGCTTTCAATTGTTATTTGAAATATGCTCATTTCCTTTTCAATGTGATCTGCAGGAGTCTGATGCGGAAGGTTCTCCCACACAAACGTACACAAATGTGGACCTTAACCTACCGTGATACAATTGTTTTTTCTTTCGACAAATGTAGATGACAGTGAAATGGCACTGATGTAAAGTTATGTTTTTCTGATATAAAAAGAAGTTTTGCAAATTCAAAGCTTTGTGTTAGTAAGTTAATGTTTTTTTTTCAATTCCAGGGGCGTTACAACTAATCAATTGACCTGACTTCATAATTTTTTAAAAATTTTGACATAATGTGCCTTGTTTCTTTACTCCTCCAAAACTACTCTCGTACATCCTGCACAAAAAAGAATCCCAAACAGTTCCAATGTCATCCAAATCATCCGCTAAATGTAAACTATACATAACATCCAAACAACATATCATTGAACTACACTACGCCTTCTTCTTCCTGGTCGGTTTCGGGCGCAAATCCGTGATCAGAAACGACAAGTGCGGGTCAAGAAATACTCTATCTGCTCCGGCGAACAACGGACCCTCATACTCAAAGGTTGGAGGTTCGTGCAGGTGGAATTGTTCCTTAATTTTGCATTTTCCTATCACCTCCATCCCCGCAGGGGTACACCGGAAGACGCCGAACGACCTGTAATGCAAAGGGAACAATTGGCGGTCAATTACGTGGAAAGCAATATTAAGAATGTACACAAGGGAAACTTCTTACCGCTGTTTGTCAGTGGGAGCTACGATAATGGATATTGATTCCGGCAGTAATTTCTGGTAAGCGTATTGCTGGTGCAGGTCAACGGACGACATAAAACAATCATGTTTCGGGTGTGTCTGCAATGTAAACAACGCATTATATGATATCAATAAACATTAACAACAAACTGGAGACGCGAGCTGAATACTTACGTGAATCCATCCTACGGTGAGTATACCGTGTTCATGTTGATGTCTGAAAACATGTTCGTCTGCGCCGTCCACCGCATAGCACTGCATATAAGTTTGGATGAGTACTTAGATAAAAGCTTATAAACTAGCACACAACGAAGGCCTCTCACAGTATCTGCCGTGCCCTTCTGATCCGGGAAGATGATCTCGCTGACGACGTACTCATTGTCGGTCACCTTTCCCCCAAGAACTGCGCATGTCTCTATGTTCCTTCGAAGATTACCCTGACAATAATCCTTGAACTTACTCATCAAATCATGAGCCTGCAACCAAAATGTCAAAAAAGGGTGAGCGTAAACATTAATGAACACACATATATACCGAAATGAAAGACATACCACATGCACAGTTTTAAGGGGCGGCGGCTCGAGAGGCACGCCTAGAGGAATACGTTGGCTGCTTCCAACAGGGTTGCTGCCAATTAAAAACATGTCATTACATGAAACAAAATAAAGTAAAAAAGTGGAATTAGCGTTCAACGGAATGAACTTACAATCAGAATGTCGTATCAGGTGCGTCCGAGGAGGATGACGCGGATGCTAAACTAGGTGATCGCCTCTCACCTGGGTTCAGGGCTGCCACCATTTCACGATGCCACTCGGCAGATTGCATATGCCATTGTTGTGCTATGGCCCATCTATCTTCTGCGAGCTTGGCCGCTTCTTGTATTTGGACTTGTTGCATTTGCAGTTGCTCTTGCATTTTTTGCATTTGGGTCATGGACATATGATGGAGCTCCTCCATCCTGCTCATCCAAGCGAACGTCTCATCAGGCATCGAACTAAAATGAGATGCCTGAGGAGGAGGAGGTTGTTCATGAAACGGGACTGAATGCCTAGGCTCTGACCGGGGTGGATGTGTTGCTTCCTTCTTTGACTTGTGCATCCATTCCCCTCTAGTTTGGGTGATCCCCATTCGGTCCACTAATGAATTGTTGTAAATGTCATTGACGGACTCTTCAATTCTAGGTTCCGTCTCCGGGATGGGGACCCCTAACTGCTCAACGATACTCTAGATGAGCCAGTTGTACAGCAGTGACTTCGCCGAGTTGTTCAGTACCTCTTGCATGTGGCTCACGATGATATATCCGATGTCCACCTTTTGTCCCGTGAACACCTTCTCTAGCATATAGAGATCCATGCTGGTAACAAGGTCTCGATGCCCATTCCGAGGCAAAATTGTGTACGTCATTATCAGGTGGATCAATCGGGCTAAGGCATTCAACTCCTTGCCCTTTGGCTTGCTGTACTCGGCAACCTCGGGATCCTGATGCAACAATCTAATCACCTCTAACCCACGTCCTTGTTTGAAGAATGGTGGCGCCCGAGCCATATGATAATATTCATCGCTTGGCTCCTCCAACACACATCCAAGCATAATGTTGACATCATTGGCCGTGAACCTAACCTCATGTCCAAAAATATATGTATGCACCTCTAATGGTTGGGTGGAGATGCTCAAATTTGCATAAAACAATTGTATAACTCGCTCACAATAACTGCCCCTCATCCGGCACAACCCGGCTAACCCAGCAGCCTCAAGCATACGATCAATTCCCATCCCAGCGAATGAGTCCAAATCTACTATCTTGGACACAATAATTGTACGGCGTTGTATATCTTCTACGTACCGTGCTTTGCAATTCCGTTTCCAATATAGTTTCGACCTTGAACCCACTTGAACGGGTTGGAACGGGTCGCTGGAGCATCCGGCTTCTCCTTCTTCAGGCTCAGCGGTTTCTTCCACCGCCGCCACTACATCGGCTTCGAACGCCGCAGTTTGAACGGGTTCAACTGCCTCCATCGTTGCCTTCCCACGCTTCGAGGTCAATTTCTTAGTCCGGGATTGCATTCTGATAGTTGAGAGTAATTCACCAACCTGCAATATAATAACCCACACAACATGTCTAAGTTAGCATAACAGTATTTCCTCATTGCGTCGCTTGGATAATAAAAAATGTAATGAAACAAAAACAAAATTCCAATTTCATTTCCGATAACAGATTATTACCCCAATACTTATCTCCAAAATAATTTCAAGCTATAACTATCGATTTACAAATTTAAACAAAAGTTTAACTTGAATATTTCTTGCATGGTATATATTTAGGTTTAGGTTTAGGTTTAGGTATATATTTTCTTTTTCTTTTTTTCTTTTTTTTTTTTGCCTGCACGCCGCGGCGTCCAGGCCAAAAATTGCCTGCACGCCGCGAAAATGTGTGACCGGCGCCGAAGACCCTCATAGAGACTTCGAAGAAACGCAGCAAATCTACCTCAAATCAACAGTCCATTTCCATTATCACAGACAACTATGAGAAAATCATCAACAAATACACACAAATCTACCTCAAATCGTCGTCGGACGTAGCTCCTCTCCTCTCTTCGTCGCACGCAGCTCCTCTCCTAGTCGCACGCAGCTCCTCTCCTCGTCGCACTCCTCGTCGCAAGTCTGTCGAGAGTTGCAGATTAGGGCTTGAAATTTGGGCGAAATTGGTTTAAGTATATATATATATATTTTTTTTCAAAATCATTTTGGCTTGGACGCCGCGGCGTGCAGGCCAAAAGCGTGCAGGCCAAAATTGCCTGGACGCCGGGGCGTCCAGGCATACATGTTGGGGCCATCAGCTTTTTTTAACGGACAGCGATGGTGCATTTGTCATTTTCACATACGTTGGTGGTTAACTTGTTAGAAAACATACCACAGTAATTGACTTGTCATTGATCGCAAACTACGATGGTTGATTTGTCATTTTCCCTATATTTTGATATTGATGCTAAATTTCTGTCATAGTAGGTACTTGCATTTCTTCCTAGTTTGCTGTTGCTTCTTACATCAATTGCTACGGAGATGTACTGAAACTGAAGAAAACTTCCTACAATGGCTTTTTACCCTTTTCAAAGGTAATCTTTTGGCATAACTGAGTAGGAAAAGAGTCGTTCCTTTCTGGATTGGGGTATCCCTCCATTCGACCTACTGGCATTTGGTTGAAATGTAAGTTGCGAAATCAACGGTTGGAAATTGAGAGAGGGAGGGGAAGGAGGTGAGAGAAGAAGACGACTCTTTCTCTCAGTTATCAAGTCTGTCAGAGCATTAGCACGCCAATCTAAGCACAAAGCCATTTCCTTTTGTTTCTTTTCGTTTCCAACCCTGGTCAAAGGCACGATTCTCAGTGCCCACCATTTGTCTTTCTTCGATTGGACATACATGAGCAATACATTTCCTACGTACCCTATACAAGCCCGATATTTGTCAATACAACCTGACTTCGCTTACTATATCTAAGAAAATAGTCTCACTGTGACGGGTCGGGTGTCTACTCCTATGTCATCATCTCTATCAGTTGGATTAGATTTTCAATTATCATTTTTTGATAACTATTAGATCAAACCTTAAGTCAAACTTAAATTTGATTTATGTAATTTCTAAGATCAAAATAAGCCAATGACCGCAAATATTTTGCTTACCCTTTCACTAAACTCATCCCACCATCCGTCGAAGGCATTTTGAGAGGGATTGGTTCCCAAAAGACTTGTTTTACTCAAAGTTTCTATGTCAACGAGGCTTCAACTTGTAGTTTCATTAAACTCAGTGGACATAGTCGACTTCTAAAAATGCTTGGAAAAGCTAAGTTCTACTGTCTAGAATTTTAAGCGACATATTTATGCGTATGAGGAAAACACAATGACAGTTTTATGACTTTCTGATGCCTTAATTGATCATTACTAGCTGACTTATGTAACGGAGCAGCGTAATTATAATCTTGTCATTTGAAGATCATAAAATATAGAGCGAGAGAGAACAACATCTTCTATGGTTCATAAGCCAACTCATCTGGTACAAAAATGGCCTAACACTAGGAACTGTTGAGTTCAGCCCATATTTTTTAGTGTCAGTATAATGAAGGTTTTGTGGCTAATAAAACCATAGTGATAACGAGAATGAGAGTGAGAGTGAGAGTGAGAGTGTAGATAGAAGAGAGAGATTTTTGAATTTTTCAGAGTAATTAGAATCGAATTCAGTTTTCTCAATATTCAATCATTGGGATCACCTTGAAATTTGACATGTAGGTTCGCGACATCAAGTAGTATATTCTGAACGGTGGAGATCGTCGTCTGCGCTTTCTAAGGTGGTCTGATGGGGTAAAAACAATACTGCATTTTGGTAACCTTAGGTTTATCATCTCTTACGTTTTGTTATCTTCCAAGATTAGTGTGTTCAATCTTGATAAATATCGTATGTCTCTAGTTTGTTAAAACTAGAGAGAACTTTGGTGTTCTCATTATTTCTATTATAGTAGAAGGTTCAATTAAGTGACCTACGGATCCCGTGGTTTTTTACTCTCACACTTTTTTAGAGTTTTTCACGCTAAAAATTGGTGTTAATGATCTCGTTATTTTTTTTGGTTTGCTTTGCCTATTTGATTGCACAAAAGAGAGAAAAAAAGTATTTTTATTCCGCTGTGTATTTGGATTCTTTTTCTCAACAAGTGGTATCAGAGCGTTAGGTTAGTTTAGTGGTTATTCTTGTGCTTGTCAAATGGAAGAGTCTAATAAAAGTAACAATACTATGACTAAGCTCACGGCTACCAATTACTTGATATGGAAGTCGCGAATTGAAGATCCATTATGTTGTCTAGATTATGAAGACACACTTTTGGAAGATGAGAGCAAACAAAACGAGATGTCTGAAAAAGATTGGGTCAAGTTGAACAGAAAAGCAGTCGAAAAAATTTGATAGTGGGTCGACAATAGTGTTTATCAGTATGTTGCCAATAAGAAAAACGCCAGCAAGGTTTGGGAGACTCTAAGGGAGTTGTATGAAAAGAAGAATGCGCAGAATAAAGCTTTTATTTTCAGAAAATTAATGTATCGTCGATACACAGATGGAACTCTAGTTTCTGATCACTTGAATGTTTTACAGGGAATTCTGAATCAGTTGGTAGCATTTGACATGAAGCTAGATGATGAGATACATGTTTTGTGTTTGATTAATTTATTGCCTGATAGTTGGGAAACTCTTGTTGTTTCTCTTAGCAATTCCGCTCCAGATGGTGTTCTCACTTTGAAGATGGTGAAAGAAAGCATGTTGAATGAAGAAAACAGAAGAAAATAGTGAGAGCTTACTGCATAGAGTCAGGTGCTAGTAGAGAGACAAAGTAGAAGCGAGAGTAGAAATCAGAAGAACCAAGATAGTAATGACAGATCACGAAGGAAGTCTCAGACAATGAATGACTTTAGATGTTTCCATTGTGACAAGCCAGGACACAAGAAATCTCAATGTAGAAAATGGTTGAGAGAATAAAAGCACAATCAGAAAGACGAAGGGAAGATAGATGATGTCAATACAACAGCAACTGTAGATGGAGATGTGACTATTATTTGCAATGATAGCAGTATTAACCTCACATGTCAAAATCCTCGTTGGGTAGTAGATTCTGGTGCTTCATACTATGTTACTTCTCAATGTGATACATTTTCTACCTACACTATTGGTGAGTTTGGTCATATAAAGATGAGGAACAATGCAGAGTCAAGGATAGTAGGCATGGGTAATGTCTACATGAATACTGATGTCGGATGTCGATTGCGTCTAAAGAATGTGAGGCATGTAATATCTGGGTCATTTTGGCCCAGCCCATGAAAAAAAATTGTTAAAAGGATTTGAGCTCCCCATTCAGGGGAGCTGCTGCGAATATCACCGCAATATGGGGGAAAGACTCCCCTATATCAGGTGATTGAGGAAGAGAGGGTGAGCCCCACTCGATTTTTCCTCCGATTTTTGTGAATCCTTCTCCAGTGTACGAACGGATTTCCCTCTCGGTGCAAGCTTCTTCCTGGTAAGTTCGATTTACAGTTTAATCTAATTTTCCCCTTCAAGTGTGCCCTGTTAATGGGATGTTTACCCCTTCAGATCGGAGGGTGACACGAGACGACCTAGAAAAGGAAGCACGTGTTAGAAACCCACGATGAGCGACAGGGAGGAGATGTAGACCCTTGATCAGATCCGGGAACTATCTAACGTGAGGTTCACGGATTCTAGATTTTCGAAGAAAATCTACCAATCGTAGGCAATGGTTCGGTTTTCCCTCGCTCAAACTCCCAATGGAAGTTTGAAAAGGGAAAACTTACGAGTTAGCTCAAGCACCACGAGCTTGCTAACAAGGAAGTCCTCTACTTCGTCTCGGATTCGAAAATCTAGGGCTGACTCACGACAGGGTCGGGATTTCTCTCACGGAGGAGAAAGCTACTATTATATTAATTTGATCAAAAGTTTTTCAATGCATCTAATCCATGGATATTTATAGGCCTAGGTGATGATGAGTAGGGGATGATGGACGACCGAGATGAGGGATGATGGACGCCCGAGATGAGGCAGGTGGTGGCAATATGCATGACGTGCACGTGGCAGCTCCTGGTTGTTTTCTTTGGGTGGCTACATGCAGGCCCTTTGATGAATGTGGAATGAATGGCCAAGATTAAAGCTGGTGGGAGATAACATGCATGGAGTACATGTGGCAGCTCTTTCCTTGGGCTTGAAATGGATTGGACTTGGCCCATCAACCCATAACTGAATCATCACCATCTAACCTAACCAACAATCTAAATGCATGAATGAGTAAAGCTTATAACCATGCCTTACCCTCACAAAATAGGCTCAATGTTTGCCATGAAAATAAAATAAGAAATAAAAATGCAGAATTGAAAGGTTACACGTTTGGGATGCCGGGAAGACAAATTCCCGTCTGATGAAGCTCATAACATTCACGTGTGTCCCAAGTCAAGACATGCACAGGTTGCTCCCTATCCGTTAGGACAACATCCCAAATAGAATCATCCTCAAAGTTAATACCTGCAAAAGAAACAAGATCATCAGTAATTTGGCTAAGTGACAATAAGGACCTTGTTTGCGATCGAGTAATAGGCCTCGGCCCCCGAGGCATGTCAGAGGGCGTAGCTCCGATTATTCAGAGTCCTTTTCTAGCGGACAGTGGAGACAAGGATTCAAATTCCACTACTGTACGTCGACGGGTAAGCCTCCCCTTATTCAATTTCTACTCTGTTCTTCACAAAAACGGATTCTAATAGGCATTCATCTTTTAAAAAGGGTTGAGGTTTTAAGTTGTTTTTGACCGATTGAGGCTTGAGACAGTGCAAGAATTCTTCAAATTTACGAAAGCTGCAAACTTGAAGGTACAGAGATCAAATCTTCCATTTTATTTTTGTCTCTGATTTCTGTTCTTGGTCTGGAAAATTTGGCAAGATTTCTTCTATCAATTTCGTCCTTTTAAACTGAGTTATGGGGTTTTATTAATTCTGTATTTCGGTTAGATAGAAAAAATTTTGGTTAGTAGCCGATTGTTTGAACAAGTCTGATGATGGTTAAATGGTTTCGTCGGCAATGGAAAAGCCGAATCGCAACTCAATACAAACTAAGCCGCGGTACGTGAAACCTTCGGTTTCGACTTGTGAGTCGACTGGCTGAAAAGAAGATTTCAGCCAACGGAGGAGACGACGCCTTAGTGTAGATTGTCTCCTTTGGGTTTCGGAGGTCGACGTAGGTAAAAGAATCTGCGAATGGACAGTATACCTAGACAATAATTGGGTTGCGGTTCAATATATTTGGGCCGTGTTTTGGGTTGAATGAATGGAAGCCCAAGTCTAGAATTGGGTTGTAATCAAGTTTTTAAATTAAGCTATATAATTGTTGTTGGGCCACAGACTTAGACCTGTTTTGGGATAGTTTTGAGTCAAATCTTAGGCTAAATTTAAGCCTAAAGCATTGGGTTATTTAATCCAATCATCATTGGATTAATTTTAAGGATAATTGAATATTTTAATTTACAAACTTTAAACTTGGAAGTTTAATTCCAAAATTTTTGAATAGGTACCCAACCTAAATTAAAAATCCGTGGACTTTGGATTCTGGATTAATTGCACATTCTGAATAATCGGGCTTGGATCAAAATAACCCACTTCGAGGTAGGGATTATTTATGCACTACATTTGCATATAATTATCTTTAAATAATTCTTTTAATTTGAAATTCATATTCTAATGAAGCATTCATTTTCAAACATTAGAATTTCTTTACATTATATTTTCACACATTTTATCTTTTGAGATGTGTTTGTTTGTTATTAAAATGTATGATAGGGGATTTTTTTAGAAATGTCCTTGGGTTTTAATCCCTAAAGTGCAAATAGGTAATAGGACAACTGTATGTGCCGTGTCTTTGGGTTGCGAATCTCTAAACTTGATCGGGGTGTTATTTGGTTTTTGCGATCGCCGAGCATCACTTTTATTTTCTTAAATGCCTATGGCATAGTGTGTTCGGAATCCGTGAGTAGCTCCATTTTCACTGTGACTTTAATTAGTACAACAAAGACGTATTTTGACTACATACCACATATTAGTGGCTCATTTTAAACACGTGTCCTCTTGTACAATTTTCTTTCAAAAATTGAAATTTTTATAAAATGTGACTTAAATTTTATATATGGTTGATAAAAATCTTTCTTTTAAATCTGAAAATTTTAAATCCCTATTGAATTTAGTTAACTCATCCCTATAACAAAATTTTCAGGAAATTATCAGCCAGACCTCCAGTTGCTGAGTCAAGATTATATCCGATAGATTTATTTAGTTTCTATTATTTATTAATTTTTCTTGAGAGACTTTCTGTGAGGTACACCCATTTATTTGGATAATTGTAAATCCTTAAATCCTTCATTTATTTTCCTCACAGTTTTTCTTTAATTGGATTATATTTCTTTACTATCTGATATCACTTGTTGGACCTGATAAGCCTCTGTTTGTTGGACCTTGGCTATAACTAACTTATTAAGTCTTCCGCTGTCAATTAATAATAATTTAAGAGAAAAAGGGTTGGACAATTTGGTCTTTTGGGCTGAGTCATTCCTCGTTCTATCTCGGGTCCCATTTGGGTGGTGACAAAATTTTTGGTATCAGAGTCAGGTTTCATCTTGAAAAGTGATATCAATAAGATAGTATAGTAATATACAAGGATTTACAAATACTGTTCTTAAGAATAAAGTACAAAACTAATTTGTGTTAAGATGCTGTTAGAAAGTCAACATGATGTTTTCCGTTGATAGATGAAGACATTTCTTTAATCGGACATGTGAAATTTTGAGTCATTCGGATTTGGTTGGAGATAACAAGGAGTACACCTTATAAGTGATTAGAAATAACCTTACTGAATGTATGAGTCTGCGAACTCTTCTGGGTTATATGTGGACCTGTGAAATTTAAACTTAAGAAACCTATTATAGGAAGAAATCCAAAACCTCAGTTTCCTTCAAGAATTGAATGCTTACTCTTTCATATTTAAAATCTAACAGTTTGAGTTAGAACCATGTGTTTGAAGACTCTGATTCGAAACTATTGGTAAAGACTTCTAATTAGTATTTGGATTGTACAATTTGACACTAGGGTAAGTTTTTGTGTAAGCAGTTGAAAATATTTGGACCAAAGATTAGAGTTATCCAAGTAGATCAATGACTTCAATAGAAAGTTCTCTGATAGTGGCTTATATTAAAATCCCTTAGGATGAAATTATAAAGCATTTAAAGTCTAGTGTTTGTGAGCGGAGCTTAACCTCTAAGTATTGAAAAATTGATTAAGGGTGATACAAAAGAATTTGACTACTTTTGGAAATCCTTCTAAGTATTGGGTTGAGTTTGCAACCTTCTATTTCAAGAAATTGCCCATGTATGGTGGGAGTGTCTTAAGTTGGATTAACTGTGAGATATGATGATTTGGACTCAGTTTGAGGTAATATTCAAAAACAATTATTGCAACGCTGGTCATCACCAGAATATGATCAATGTTCATCATGATTTGGTTAATGAGAATCTGACTGTAGAGAAGCTAGTAAATTCCCAAATTTTGAGTTTTCCCCTGAATAAGAGATATGAAATGTGTCTTGTTTGCTCGATCTGTTGCCCTTTTTTTTTTACGGGCATGAATATTGGTTGATCTAATAGTTATACCTATGGATCAGTTTGATGTAGTCATAGGTATAGATAGATTGGACTTATACAAAGCTAAAAATCAACTGTTATCGAAAAAATATTACCTTTACATTGGATGACAGAAAGATCCAAATACATCCAAGTAATTCCTGTATGTTCCTATTGCTCCTATTTTGTGAGCCTGTTTGGGTGGTCGGAGGAGATTGGAGTTTTACAGGAGTATTTTTGTACTATTAGCGGTGACCTTATTACGGTCAGACATGATTTTATTTTATCAGTGGTTTGTGATTACCCTGATGTTTTTCCTGAGGATCTGTTTGGGTTACCACCCGACTGCGAGATTTATTTTTGTATTGATTTGATGTCCGATATTACTCCAATTCCGATTTCTCTATATCGCATGGCTTTGCTGAATTGAATGAACTGAATGTTCAATTGAATGTTTTATTGAAAAAAAAATGATTTATTCAGAATAGTATTTCATCGTGGGGTTTGCCTATTTTGTTTGCAAAGAAGCAGGATGGTTCGCTTCGACTATGCATTGATTATCAAAATTTGAATCTTGTGGCAATCAAGAACGAGTATTTGTTGCCGCGGGTAATTGACTTATTGGATCGGCTTGGAGAATCTATATACCTCTCAAATATTGATTTGAGATTTAATTATTGAAAATACGTGGAAAAGATATTCTGAAAACATCTTTTCGTATTCGTTATTGACATTTTGAACTAATGGTACTTCCGTTTGAGTTGACTAATGCACCCGCTGTTTTATGAATCTCATGAATCGGGTCTTTTGGCCATATCTTGACTAGTTTGTGATGTGATCCAAATCTCAAAGAACACTAAAGTGCAATCGGCTAGGCTATATTCCAATTAAACTGTCCACCAAATTTCAAACGAACACAACTTCACAACCGTAGGGAATTAGAGGCTGAAATTTGGATGAGTTTATGATAACACTTTCAGAACACACATATCAAAATTTCCGCTCTTAACTCGATCAGAACAATCAGTTATGACAAAACGAAAATAGCTCATGGAATTAGGGTTTTCGGGACAGTTCTGGCGATCCGGAATCAAACAACGAGATCTCCACGAGCAGTCGTCCTTTTTGCACCAACTTTGGAGGAGGAGACCTTAACAATATCATAATAAACACTACCAATTTTGAGCGCAATCTAACGAACGAAAATAGGCCAAATCCCAGCCACAATCTCAAGCCGAAATTTGGTTGGCGCAAAACAGATTCTCGGATTGAATATATTCCTTCCAAAACACAACTTTCCAATAATAAAATTCAAGCAAATCAGTCCCAAAATTCAGAGTATCAAAAGTTAACAGCAAGAACTCAATATCACAAGATTCCTTTTTGCATTCGTAATAATAAAGAAAAAGAAAAACTCCAAGGAGTCTGCACACCTCCAATGGGAGAGGGGGCGACTTGCTCGACCTTACCAAATCAGAAGACACTCTCTGAGGGGATGTTGCTTCTTCTACTTCCACACCACAAAGCCACCACAAAAAGGAGATGGATTGGAGGAGGTAGCAAGATCAACTCGTCCAAGAAACAACAAGAATGGAATGAGTTGATGGATAGAATGAATGGCCGAGTAGGAGGGAGGCTTCCACGGGTCTTCACCAAGAACCAGCTACGGTTTTCTTTTCAATTCTTTTCAATTCTTTCTTGCTTGCCTTAGAGGGGACTAAATATCCTCTAGGGGTTTTACAACAAAAAGGACAAAATTGCCCTAAAATGAAATGACAAAAGTGACCCCAAATAATAAATCACAAAACAGGTCCGAGGTTAGTTTTTTTTGTCTCTGTAAATGTAACATTGGACATATCAAACGAAGCCTACATATAACTCTCAATACCTCTTTGGAAAGCTATAGACGTCGGATACAAACCGTATGAAGAATGATGTTTCATTTGACATCATTTGAGGCTATAAAAACGTCAAATACTCCACCGTGGTCGGATTGTCGGCAGACTTGTAACGTCTACCCTTTCTTCCATAATTTTGCTTCCAAGTAAGTGCTAGCTTAGGAGCCTCTTTATTTTCATGCTTTGGCTCATCTTTAAGGTTCTTTAGCTTATTCCAACCTACAAAATAATAACTTATTAGATAAAAGGAGCATCATGGCTCATCTCAGATGGTAGGGTCTTGGGACTCATCAGTTTGTTGTGACCTTCATTAATGATGTTCTGATATATTTTAAGACTCTAGATAAACCTATGGAACATCCGAGAATTTTCTACTGATGTTGAAGAAGTATCAGTTGTATGCAAGTATAAAAAGTGCAACTTTGGATAATTGAAGAGAAATTTCTTAGTTATGTTGTTTCTTGAAATAACATTTTGTTGATTCATCCAAAATTGAAGGTGTGTTAGATTGAAAGTCACTCAAAAATGTTACTAGAGTGCATAACTTCTTGGGTCTAGTAGGCTAATATCGTCGATTTGTGCAGAATTTTTCTTCTGTTGTTATGTTGTTAATGTTGTTGACCGGTAACAATGTGAAATTTATTTGGAAAGTGTCCGACCACTTTTGATGAATTCAAACAGAATTTGACTACTGCCCCAGTTTTGGCAATACCTGATGAGAGTTTGCTTTATATAGTTTTTAATGATGCATCAAGAGTTAGTTTTGGTTACATTTTGATGTAGCAAGAATAAAGTTATAGCTTATGTTTACTGACAGTTAAATACGCATGAGTAGAATTACCCTACCCACGACTTAGAACTCGTGGCTATTATTTTCACCTTGAAGATTTGGCAGAGTTACTTGTATGATGCCAAATTCAAAGTATTTTCGGATCACAAGAGTTTAAAGTACTTCTTCTCACAATGTGATTTAAATTTCAGATAACGCCGTTGGGTTAATATATGGAAAATTATGAGTTTACTTTAGGATATCATCTTTGTAAGGCTAATGTTGTAGCTGATATCTTGAGTTGTTATTTTCAAAGATCTCTTTCCTTTCTTGTTTTGGATGATTGGAAGAGATGTCTTATTATTAGAGATTTTGAGCTACAGAACAGGTGGATGGTCATTTGGTTCGAGTTTAATTTAATAGCGACCCCTATACTTTTGCAGCGTGTAAAAGACTTGTAAAGTTTGACAATGGACTCCTATTATTTAAGAATCGAGTCGTTGTCTCTAGTGATTTGGATTGGAGGCAGAGTTTTGGCTGAGGGCCATGAGACTAGATTTGCTATTCATCCCGATAGTACGAAAATGCATTATGATCTAGAGCATCAGTATTGATGAATTGGAATGAAACAGCATATAGCTAAGTATGTTTTGAGATGCTTCATTTGTCAACAGTTTAAGGCTAAACATCAAGGACCAGTTAGATGTTGCAACTTTGTCTGTCTCTGAGTGCAAGTGTGATAAGATTATAATGGATTTTGTGCTCAGTTTACCAAAGGCAGTGCAGAAAGTTAGTATTGAGTGAGTGATTGTTATTAGATTGACGAAATTTGCACATTCTATTATAGTTAGAATAGAATTCTATTTGACGTAGTTGAGTTAGTTGTATATGGAAGGCGTCATTTGTCTTCATGGTATTCCCTCGAGTATTGTTTCTAATAGAGATCCAAGATTTACGTTGAAATTTTGAAGATCCTTTCAGAAAGCTTTGGCCTTGTAGCTTATTTAGTGTTCAACACATGATTCTCAGACCGATGGTCAATCTTAGCATACAATCTAGATTTTCAAGGATATGTTGAGATCTTGCATTATGAATTTCAGAGATAGTTGAGTGAATTATTTGTATTTAGTAGAGTTTGTTTATAATAACAGCTATCAAACCAGTATCGATGTTTTGCTATATGAAGCTTTGTATGGAAGACAGTGTTGACTACTTTTATGTTAGACTGAAACCGAGAGCGTGTTACTCTCGGATTTAATTTGATTCATGAGAAAACCGAGAAAATCTAAGTGATTAGAAGCAACTGAGTATTGTTCTAAGTTAACAGTTGTGTTATGCAGACCTTCATTGGAGGAAAGTGAGATTTGAAGCCAATGATTTTTATTATTCTTAAAAGTGCGACTTCGTCGAGATATTAGTCATTTCAATGTGAAAGGAAAGTTAGCTCTAAAATATATAAGTCTTTTTGAATCATTGACCAGATTGGTTTAGTGACTTATCGATTGGAATTACTATCACAATTGAATTATGTTCACAATGTCTTCCATGTCTTTATACTGAGAAAGTATATTCCTTATCCTTCTTATATTATTTCTTGGATTGAGGTTACTATTTAAGTGGATGTTTCTGATGAGGAGGAGTCTGATGAAATTATTGGTCGTGAAATTAGAGTTCTTCGTCATCATGAAATACCTCTCGTTCGAGTTTAATGGAAGAATCATAGTGAAAGAGAAGATACTTGGGAAGTTGAAACAGACATGATGACTAAGTATCCCATTTATTTAATAGTACTCTTGAGATTGTTCTAAATTTCGAGGACGAAATTTCTTAAGTGGAGAAGAATGTAATATCTGGGATATTTTGGCCCAGCCCATGAAAAAAAAAATTATTAAAAGGATTTGATCTCCCCATTCAGGGGAGCTGCTAATATCACCGCAATATGGGGGAAGGACTCCCCTATATCAGGTGATTGAGGAAGAGAGGGTGAGCCCCACTTGATTTTTCCTCCGATTTTTGTGAATCCTTCTCCGGTGTGAGAACGAATTTCCCTCTCGGTGGAAGCTTCTTCCTGGTAAGTCCGATTTATAGCTTTAATCCGATTTTCCCCTTCAAGTGTGCCCTATTAATGGGATGTTTACTCCCTTCAGATCGGAGGGTGTAGCTCTGATTATTCAGAGTCCTTTTCCAGCGGATAGTGGAGACAAGGATTTCGATTCCACTACTGTATGTCGACGGGTAAGCCTCCCCTTCTTCAATTTCTACTCTGTTCTTTACAAAAACCGATTCTAATGGGCATTCGTCATCTAAAAAGGGTTGAGGTTTTGAGTTGTTTTGACTGATTGAGGCTTGAGACAGTGCAAGAATTCTTCAAATTTATGAAAGCTGCAAACTTGAAGGTACAAAGATCAAATCTTCCTTTTTATTTTCATCTCTGATTTCTGTTCTTGGTCTGGAAAATTTGGCAAGATTTCTTCTATCAATTTTGTCCTTTTAAACTGAGTTATGGGGTTTTATTAATTCTGTATTTTGGTTAGATGGGAAAATTTTGGTTAGTAGCCGATTGTTTGAACAAGTCCGACGATGGTTAAATGGTTTCGTCGGCAATGGAAAAGCCCAATCGCAACTCAATAAAAACTGAGCCGCGGTGCGCGAAACCTTCGCTTTCGACTTGTGAGTCGACTGGTTGAAAAGAAGACTTCAGCCAATAGAGGAGATGATGCCTTAGTGTAGATTGTCTCCTTTGGGTTTCGGAGGTCGACGTAGGTAAAAGAATCTGCGAATGGACAATATACCCAGACAAGAATTGGGCTGCGGTTAAATATATTTGGAAATTTAGGCCTAAAGCATTGGGTTATTTTGTCCAATCATCATTGGATTAATTTTAATGATAATTGAATATTTTAATTTACAAACTTTAAACTTGGAAGTTTAATTCCCAAATTTTTGAATAGGTGCCCAACCTAAATTAAAAATCTGTGGACTTTGGATTCTGGATTAATTGGACATTCTGAATAATCGGGCTTGGATCGAAATAACCCTCTTTGAGGTATGAATTATTTATGCACTACATTTGCATATAATTATCTTTAAATAATTCTTTTAATTTGAAATTCATATTCTAATGAAGCATTCCTTTTCAAACATTAGAATTTCTTTACATTATATTTTCACACATTCTATTCTTTTGAGATGTGTTCGTTTGTTATTAAAATGTATGATAGGGGATTTTTTTAGAAATGTCCTTGGGTTTTAATCCCTTAAGTGCAAATAGGTAATAGGAGAGCTGTATGTGCTGTGTCCTTGGGTTGCAAATCTCTATACTTGATCAGAGTGTTATTTGGCTTTTGCAATCGCCAAACATCACTTTTATTTCCTTAAATGCCTATGACATAGTGTGCTTGGAGTCCGTGAGTGACTCCATTTTCACTGTGACTTTAATTAGTACAACAAGCGCGTATTTTGACTACATACCACATATTAGTGGGTCGTTTTAAACACGTGCCCTCTTGTACAATTTTCTTTCAAAAATTGAAATCTTTATAAAATGTGACTTAAATTTTATATATGCTAAATAAAAATCTTTCTTTTAAATCTGAAAATTTTAAATCCCTACTGAGTTTAGTCAACTCATCCCTCCCTATAACAAAAGTTTCAGGAAATTATCAGCCAGACCTCCAGTTGCCGAGTCAAGATTAGATTCGATAGATTTATTTAGTTTCTATTATTTATTAATTTTCCTTGAGAGACTTTCTGTGAGGTATACCCATTTATTTGGATAATTGTAAATCCTTAAATCCTTCATTTATTTTCCGTACAGTTTTTCTTTAATTGAATTATATTTCTTTACTATCTGATATCACTTGTTGGACCTGATAAGCCCATGTTTGTTGGACCTTGGCTATAACTAACTTATTAAGTCTTCCGCTGTCAATTAATAATAATTTAAGAGAAAAAAGGTGGGACGATTTGGTCCTTTGGCCCTAGTCATTCCCCGTTCTGTCTTGGGTCCCATTTGGGTTGCGACTAGGCATGTTCCTGATATTCGTCTAAATTTGAACTCCACTGGTATACTTGATGACGAGGGATACCATAGCCACTTTGGTGAAAGTAAGTGGAAGCTCACTAAGGGGTCGTTGGTGGTTGCTAGAGGAAAGAAACACAATTCTCTTTATTTGGTATAGGCTACGTGTTACGGGGGAGAAGTGAATGCAGTTGATGACTCGTCTACTCAACTATGGCATATGAGGCTTGGACACAGAAGTAAGAATGGTATATAGAAGCTTTCTAAAAAACAGATAATTCTTGGTTTGAAGTCTACAGAGCTAGAAGTATGCACTCATTGTTTAGCTGGTAAACAACACATGGTATCTTTTGAAACCTTGCCTTCGTCTAGAAGATCAAATGCATTAGATTTGGTACTATGAGTCTTGGTGGTGCTCGTTATTATATTAACTTTATTGATGATCATTCCAAAAAAGATGTGGGCTTATGCTTTGAAAACTAAAGATCTAGCTTTAGATTTCTTCAAACTTTTCCAGATGTCAGTTGAGAGAGAAACTGGCAAGAAATTGAAATGTGTTCGCTCAGATAATGATGGTGAATACAGAGGGTCATTTGAGGAGTACTGCAGAACTCATGTGATCAAGTTTAGAAAAACAGAGTCAAAAAGGCCCCAGCACAATGGAGTTGTAGAGAGGATGAACCGCACGATTAATGATAGGATTTGTTGTATGTTCTCTCATGCAAAGTTGTTGAAGTCCTTTTGGAGGGAGGAAATGAGATTGGTGGTTGACTTGATAAATTTTTCGCCTTCAGTTCCTTTGAATTATGATATACCTTATAGGTTGTGGTCAAGGAAAGATATTTTATATGGGCACTTGAGAGTTTTTGGCTACAAGGAATATGTGCATATCCCTAGAGATGAGAGATCTAAACTTGACAGTAAAACGACGCAGTGCATTGGGTACAGTAATGAGGAGTCTTGGTACAGATTTTGGAATCCGGTCAACAAGAAAGTTATCGGAAGTGGAGATGCAGTTTTTTTGGAAGATCAAACCATTGTAGACTTTGATAAGACAGAGATGCCAAAGTCTAGCAGTGAAGAGCAAGTTGATTCAGGTATGGTTCGTCCACATACAGTTCCTATTAATGATAACAGAGATACACAAATAGATGATCCTCTTCTAGTTGATAATGAATCAGTTGAAGAAAACCTAGTGGAGCCATTGGTGGAGCCTCAGTTGAAAAGATCCACCAGAGACAGGGAACCTTCTAGAAGATATTCTACTAGTGATTATGTGTTACTCATTGAAGGGGGAGAACTAGAAACTTATTAGGAGGTTCTTTCGCATGAAAAGAAAAATGAGTGGTTGTATGCAATGTAAGATGAGATGAAGTCCTTGCATGAGAACAACACTTATGACTTGGTGAAAGGAAAGAGAGCTTTGAAAAACAAGTGGGCGTTCAGATTGAAATCAGACGAAAATAGCTTACAGCCAAGGTATAAGGCAAGAATAGTTGTGAACGGATTCAGTCAGACAAAAGATGTTGACTTTGATGAGATTTTCTCGTCTGTCATGAAGATGAGTTCAATCCGAGTTGTTTTAGGACTTGCCGCTAGTTTTGACTTGGAGGTGGAACAACTTAATGTGAAGACAACTTTCCTCCATGGAGATTTAGAGAAAGAGATCTATATGGAGCAGCCCGAAGGCGTTAGAGCTGAAGGGAAAGAAGATCTTGTCTGCATATTGAAAAAGAGTTTATACAGCCTTAAGCAAGCGCCAAGACAGTGGTACAAAAAGTTCAATGCTTTTATGGAAGTGAATGGGTATAGTAAGACTTCTTTTGACCATTGCATTTTCGTGAAAAAAAAATTTGACGGTGATTTTGTGATTCTTTTGTTGTACGTCGATGATATGTTGATTGTTAGACAAGATGCAACTAAGATAGAGAAGCTGAAGAAAGAGCTTAGTAAATTCTTTGCCATGAAGGATTTAGGTCTAGCTAAACATGTAATACCTTGATTTTTTATATCGGAATTTAATAAGAACGATTGGAAAGAAATTGGAGATTTTTGAATTAATTGGGTAATTATCGGGGTATTACCAAGGACATATTCGTAAATTATAAATTATAGAAATATATTGGATAATAATTAAGGATTAAATTGAAAATAGTATATAATTGGATATTAAGTGAAAGATTGGATTAAAGGAAATTAAAATGAAATAAAAGAAAATTTGGATTATTTGGAAGAGGATTTAATGGATATGGTGTAATTGGGTATTAAAAGGAAAATTTAAATGGAATTAGTGGATATTAAAATAAAATAAAATATAATTAATTGAGAGGGAGGATGCTAGCCGGTTCGCTGGTTCAGTTAAGGAACCGGTTCAGTCTTTGGTTCGGTTTAGAATTTAAAAAATGGGGGAGAAATTACATTGGCCTTTGGCCATTCTTGCAAAAGAGAGAAGAGATTTGACGGAGAGTGCGAGCTACGGACGAAGCTCAGGCGCGAGCGACGACAGGTCCGGCGAGTTCAAGACAAAGGCTCGGGGTCGTTGTTTGATGCCCAGGTGTGCGGCTGCAGGCGAAGCGGAGTGCAGGTCGTGGCTAGGGGTGGCGAATTGGGGCTTCCACGGGCGATCTTTTCTGGCGACGATTGGAGGTATGCGTGGTCGAGTCTTCCTGCTCCTCTGCATTCAGTTGATGGTTGGCAATGGCAGGTAATCGACAGTGGAGATTCGCGATTGGAGCTTGGTGATTTTTGGACTAGCGATTTGCGAGGGGTGGGCTGGAATTGGTGGTTTGGGCTGGACCAGCCAAAAGCCTGGGTCCAGCTGGTTGTTGGGTTCGAACCGGCGACAACGATAGTGTGCAGCGTGGGGAACACTCTAGATATTGCAGAGATGTTGTCGGTGGCTAGCTGTCAGGTGTTGATATATAGAGCTGAGAGCTCTCTGGAGGATTGGTCAGAGTGTGGTTTCTTTTGGAAGTCGAGAGAAAGTGGGCAGAAATGAGATGGAGAGTTGTGTGCTGAGTGTTCTGGAAATGGAATTCGAGAGCTGGAACTGAGGAGTGAGCTCCTTGCCCCCGTGACCTTCCCTCCTGCCCAGCTAAGCTTCTTGCTCCTTTGGGTGAGCATTTCCTCCTCTATTGATTAGTTGAAGCATATTAATGGAGAATGTGTTGTGGATTGTTGAACTGCTCTGTTAGATTTGGGTCAATACTCTGTGATGGTTTTGTTGGATAAGCTTTGGTTTGATTTCTGTAACTGTGAATGCGTTGGATTGTCCATTCTGGGAAGGCATTGCTCTACTTATAATTGTTTAGCTACTGCCTTAGGATTTTGTGAAGCATGAGTTTAATGGATTTAGCATTGTTTTTGGATGAATCTATTTTTGTTGCCTTGGGAAGCATGGATTTATTGGATATAACTCGTTAACCTCTATTAATGTAATCTATTGGTTGGTATGAGTTGTTCTTCTGCTGTTTGGATGGGAAATCAAGGTTCTGTTGCTTTGGGTTACTACTCTTTGATGTTAATTCATGAATATAATTATCCCTTATTGGTCAATTCTGAAAGTATCAATATGTAGATTTGGGTTATGCTAATGGAAATAAATTGTTTAGTTGGATTAATGTTTTGAGTTATGAGCTACTGACTGAGAGTTTAATTGGATATCTATATCTATGAAAAGTAATTAGTTAAAGGAAGATTTTGTGGTAAAAAGGAAGTGTTAAACTGATGTTTTTGATCAACATGTTGGATGATCATTCTTTGTAGTAGTGATAAGCTTTAGTTTGATTTTTGCAACTGTAAATACGTTGGGTGTATGTTATAGGAAGTCAATGCTCCGTTGATAATCTGTTTAGCTACTACCTTTATTGTTCTGTGAATGGAATGGTTAATTTGTTATTGGATAGTGATAAGTATGGAAGCGTTATATTGCTTGGATATAAACTTATAAATTATAGCTTTGATAATGTACTCTGCTGTTGGGAAGTGAAATCGTTGAATTGGACTATGTTGCTGGAGGAAGAGTCGTTAATTGGTTAAGCATGATTATTGAGATTAATTAATTAAGCTAAATAGTAATTAACGACTCGATCTCATTTAGAAGATTTTATTAAGTAACGAGAAATCATGATAGAAAGACGTTAAGATTTAATAGGTAGATTAAACAACTCTATTAATGAATGAATGTTTCTAAATGTGAGTACTAAAAAGAAGAGAGATTAGTATTAAGCATTGAACGTAGAATCCAGGTAAGTTGATACTTACTGTACTTTGGTCTTCGGACCCTACATCACAAGAATTAGGACATTGTTTGTTGATTGTTACCGCTTTCATAGAATATTTAGGTTGTTTACTGCTTTACCACAAATTGAGCATGTTCCGTATATTGTGCTATTGTTTGCTGACTGTTTGTTAGAGTTAAGTTCTTTTAATAATATGTGTCATAAATGTGCATGATTAGAACTGTATGTATTCACAAGAATTATGTATCATAGTTTTCAAAAGATACGAAAATAGTTTTCATGAATGGTTTTGTAAAGGAAAACAAAAAGTGGTAAAAATGGATGTTCATACATACTAAGTGAACGGCGTTTTCAAGGGTTGATCAACCGAGCGGACAACCATCATTTGGGATGTAGGAATATCCATGGTATCATTGAAGGTACGTAAATAGGCGTGTGGGGGATTCGGGAGATTTGGTGATGGTCTATCGGTGGGGACATCATAGGATGTATCTCCTCACCGAAGTGACGGTTAGCTACATGGACCATAAGATGTATCCTCTTCTCTTGTACGAAAATCCCCAACGTCTTCAACAAAAAGAGAATGATGACAGTCATGGTGGTGATGCCATAAGATGTATCCCCATGAAGGGGTGACGGATAGCTACATGACCATAGGATGTATCCATTCTCTCGGTATATGGAACATATAGTTTCCCTTCCAGAAAATGAAATAAAAAGGAAAATAGAAATGGAAAGAGAAAGATCAAGTAAAGTTAAGATCAAGAAGACTGAAAAAGAAAGGAAGTGAAATGTGAAATGAAAAACGGAAAGAAAAGGAAAAGAA
Source organism: Begonia loranthoides (assembly GCA_022433065.1). Taxonomy (NCBI): domain Eukaryota; kingdom Viridiplantae; phylum Streptophyta; class Magnoliopsida; order Cucurbitales; family Begoniaceae; genus Begonia; species Begonia loranthoides. The sequence continues at coordinate 18,671,270 of CM039485.1, forward strand.
ACGGAAACGAAAAAAAAAAAAGGGTTTCCAAAAATGCATAGTATATTTATTTTATTTTATATCACTTACTGAGCATTAGGCTCATTAGTTAAGTTTTGTTGATGTAGGTATATGCTTGGAAATAGAGGATCAATTCAAGGAGTAGTTGATGATGAATTTGCACGGATAAATCTTGTGGCTAGTTGGGCTAAAGAGTAATTGGTTTTGTAATTAATAAAGTAAACCGTTTAAGTTTAATATTTGTTTAATTTATGATTCCGCTATGTTTAAAAAAAAAGAGTTTATAAATAAAAGTTATTCCGCTGCTAAAAATGTTTTAAACGACTATTACTGTAAAAAGATTTTAAGTAATGGATTTAACACTCAGTTTAAAAGAAAAGTCTTACTCTGATTTTATAAAAGAAAAAGTTTTAAATCTCACGCGATTTTAAAAGGAAATAAAAACCGGGACGTTACAAAACATATTCTTGACATGAAGATTATTCGTAACAGGAAGACAAACAAACTGTGTTTATCTTAGGAGAGGTACATAGAGAGAGTTCTTGAGAGATTTAACATGAGCAATGCAAAGCCTATTGTGTCTCCACTTGCAAGGCATTTTAAGCTGAGCGTCAAACAATGTCCTATAAGTGATAATGAGAAACTAGAAATGAAGAAAGTGCCTTATGCATGCCGTAGTGGGTAGCTTAATGTATGTCATAGTCTGTACAAGACCACATATTGCTCATGCAGTTAGTGTTGTCAGTCGTTTTCTTTCTAATTCAGGGAAAGAGCATTGGGTAGCAGGAAAATAGATTCTCAAGTATCTTTGAGGTACTTCCAAGGTGTGTTTGTGCTTTGGAAATGCTAAGTCTGTGTTGGATGGTTTCACAGATGCAGATATAGTTGGTGACATGAACTCAAGGAAGTCTACATCATGGTATTTGTTTACTTTTGCAATGGGAGTTGTTTCATGGCAATCTAAATTACAAGATTGTGTTGCCTTATCTACTACAGAGGCTGAGTATATTGCAATTATAGAAGCTTGTAAGGAAGTCTTGTGGATGAAAAGGTTTCTATAAGAATTGGGTCATGAACAAGATAATTATTTTTTTTGTAATGTGACAACCAGAGTGCAATTTATCTTTGCAAGAATTTCACTTTTCACTCAAACATATTGATGTGAGATATCATTGGATTTGCGAAGTGTTGGAATCGAAGATGCCATAGATTGAGAAGATTCATACTAGTGAGAATGGATCTAACATGATGACGAGAACTTTGTCTAAAGAGAAGCTTAAAACTTGCAGGCAGAAAGCGGGCGTGCTAGAGCTCGATATATGAGCCGAGGGGGAGATTTGTTGGGCTAAACCCATATTTTTTGGGCTGAGTATAATGAGGGTTTTGTGGCTAATGAAACCTTAGAGTGATAACAAGAGTGAGAGTGAGAGAGAAGATAGAAGAGAGAGATTTTTGGATTTTTCAAAGCACCTGGAATCGAATTCAGTTTTCTCATATATTCAACCGTTGGATCACCTTGAAATTTGAACTGTAGGTTCACGACATCAAGGAGTATATTCTGAACGGTGGAGAGCACGTCTGAGCTTTCTAAGGCAGTCTGTTGGGGTACGAGATTGCAGTTTGGTAACTCTAGATTTATCATCTCTTACGTTTTGTTATATTCCAAGATTAATGCGTTCAATCTTGATGAATATTGTATGTCTCTAGTTTGCTAAAGCTAGAGAGAACTTTAGTGTACCTATTATTTTTGTTATAGTCGAAAGTTCGATTAAGTGATCTACAGATCTCATGATTTTTTACTCTCATATTTTATTAAGATTTTTTACGTTAAAAATTAGTGTTATTGATCTCGTTATTTTTATTGTTTTGTTTTATCTATTTAATTGCACAAAAGATGGAAATTTGTTTTTTTTTTTAGGGTAAATGACAAATCAACCATCGTGGTTTGAGGTCAATGACAAGTCAACCACTATGGTATTTTTTTTAACAAGTTTACCATTGGAGTATGCGAAAATAAAAAATCCCACATCGCGGTAACTTTCTTCGTTACTAAGTTGATGGCAGACACGTGTCTCACACTAAAACTACAAAAAAAAGGCACTGACCGCATAAAAGACGGTCTCTCCACGTAAAAACGTGGTTTGTCGAGTCAGGAGAGATCGCGTTTTTACGCGGTCTCTGGGCAAGAGGAGAGACCGCGAAAAAACATGGTCTGTTGAGTCAGGAGAGACCGCGTTTTTACGCCGCGGTCTCTGTGTGACTTCTCAATTTGAGTGAGAGAGGAGAGAGAGAAAGAGAGAGAGAAAGAGAGAGAGAGAGAGAGAGAGAGAGAGAGAGAGAGAACAATTATTGTGTGAGAGAACGCACAATTATTGTGCGGTCTCTCAAAAGAAAGAAAGAGAGAGACCGTTTCTTTGCCTCTCAATCCTCAAGGCTAATTGTACCACATCATCGAAGGTAACATATGATTGCAGCTCGACTGTTTCACCAATCTCCTTGTGTAAACCTCTGATAAATTGAGCAATGGTTTGCTCCATTGGTTCCGTCACATTACAGCGTATTTTCAATATTTCAAACTCAGTTAAGTATTCATCCACGGTCAAAGAGCCTTGCCTCAAATTTTGTAACTGTAGAAACAACTCTTGTTTATAGTGGGAGGTACGAATCTTTTCTTCATGAGTGCTTTTAGGGCCTTCGAACTACGGACCACTCCTTCACCATCTCTTCGACGTTGTGCTTTGAGGTCTTCCCACCAAATGCTAGCATAACCCAAGAATTCCAAAGCCACCATTCGTATCTTAGTCTTTTCTGAATAATCGTAACATTCGAAAATACGGTCCACCTTTTCGGCCCATTCAATAAAATCTTCTCCATTGCTAGAGACCTTAAAATTTGGAATGGAAATTTTAACATGCCTCATTTTTTGATTACTATTTGATCTTCTTCTAGGACTCGGTGAATCCGAATCCTTAGGGTCTTCCCATTCTTCATCATATAAGCTAGCATCAAGTCCTCTAGAATCATTTGAAGTACTAATTCTCCTTCTAGGTCTCGGAGTTCTAGGACCCCATACATGATCATTATTGGAGGAACCAATTTGTTGCTGTAATTTCATAATCATTTCGAACATCTCCCTCATTGAAGGCTCGGTTGGTTCTTGATTTCCCTCGGGTGGAGGTGCACCCGAACCGTCTCTCATCTCCCATGGATTATGATATTGAGCACCACTCCTAGTACTCATAATCAGCCTTGTAAGACAAATAATAGCAGCAACATGAACCTGGCTCTGATACCAAATGATAGGCTCCAAGAAACAAATAGAGAGCCTTAAAGGAATCTGTTCCGGAAAAACTGTAAATCGACGAATTAACAATAGTCAATCAATTAACTTCCAAAATATGCATGAGCTTGAACTGGAACTTGGCAGGGATGGTCTCAATACAATCACAATAATCGTGTGAAAATATCATAAAGAAATCCATTCTGGTTTAGAAGTTATGCTCTGAATACAAAGGTTCCAATACTTAGGGTTTGACAGGGCAGATTTACCAGCGATTATTCAAAACGGAATAACTCGAGTTACATACATCAAACAAAGCTCAAATTTGGAAGGTAGCTCCCTGACTCAACCTTGAATAAATCACCAGAAGACACCAAATGGAGATAAATGACGTAAAAGCCTCAAACAGATACCACATTCAGCGACAACAACAATCCAGCAATAAAAACAGATTCAGCACTACAACAATAATCCAACAAAAACCTTCTTCAATCAATAATCTATCAACGATTCGTTCAAGCAAGAATAGGCAAACATTCACCCTAACATTAAAATATCTAGGAACCAAAAAGAACAACAAAATCTTCTAGAGTCAAGAGTAATTTCAATGGAGTCCGTGGACCTCCTAGTGAGAGGGGCGACTTTGTGGTTGGCCGAAAACCAACACTCTCCAAAGTTGGAATCTTCTTTTGTCTCCACTCTACAATCTTTACCTCGAAGATAAATGATTGGAAGAAACAATATCTCAAGGATTGCAAGGTTGAGAAGCTTCAAGAAACCGTTGCTTGGGTGATGGAGGAGGACGACGCTAAGGGGAGGGGGAGGCCGCGGCTATGTTTCTTCAAAGAAACACATTTCTCTTCAATTCAAAAACTCCCTCCAATCTTCCAAGGGAGGGTACTTAACCCTAAGGTTTACAAAATGGGTCAAAAGACCAAAATACCCTTAATGACGAAAATTCAGCATGAGGGTGCGGTTTTCATGCAAATCGCACACCTCTCTAGCATCTCACAATACAATAAAAGGAAACCAAATAAAATTGTTGTTCAGAATAATATTTCTACTAAATTAAAACAAGACCTTAAATAACATTTGTAGTCTTCACGTCAACACACTTCATGGCTATGTGGAATTTGGCTTAGGTTGGTGGAGCACCATCCCAAGAGATCAAATGAAAAGGAACTCCTTTATCATCTTGTGATACATCTTTCAAAGAATCCCACATCTTGGTATTTCCTGCAAAATAGAAGCTATTTAGGAAAGCAATGAGTTTCTTGGCTCGACTCCATGTGATAGGGCCTCGGGGCACATCACCGCGTTTTTATGCGGTCTCTGTGTGACTTCTCAATTTGAGTGAAATAGAGAGAGAGAGAGAGAACAATTATTGTGTGAGAGAATGCACAATTATTGTGCAGTCTCTCAAAAGAAAAAGAGAGAGAGAGAGAGAGAGAGAGAGAGAGAGAGAGAGAGAGAGAGGGAGGGAGAGAGAGAGAGA
>CM039485.1:18676125-18780396 GCA_022433065.1 Begonia loranthoides
AGAGAGAGAGAGAGAGAGAGAGAGAGAGAGAGAGAGAGAGAGAGAGGCTCTCTCTCTCTCAAATTGAAAAGTCGCACGGAGACCGCGTTTTGACTTGACAGACCATGTTTTTACGCGGTCTCTGGGCAAGAGGAGAGACCGTTTAAAAACACGGTCTCTATCTCACGAGAGACCGCGTCAAACGCAGCCTCTCCTGTCGTCTCCAGCACTGTTCCAGGAGAGAGCGATTTACACAGCGTCGTCGTCTATAGAACATCAGCATGTTCGGTATTTAAAATCAATATATCCAACAACGTGTTCTAATCAAGAAATTTTATTTTGTTGCCCAGAAATCTCCTGGAATCTTCTCGTCGTCTTGATCTGAAACATTTTTTTCTCAAATTCTTAAGGAAAGCTTACGTATAATGGTAGAGAGTATTGCATGGATTCATTTTATTTTATTTTTCTTGACTGACCAGATGAACTTTATCTGAAAGAGATTATCTTCCAATTGTGGTCAAACTCTTGAAGATTTCAAACTGGTGGCTGTCTCTTGTCAAATGTTTTCGTTAACAAATGGAGAAAAGGAAATCTATAAATACCCCCTTACTCCCTCTGCAATGGAGCATCAAGGCTTCAAGCAACATACTCTATTCTTTGTTCTTCTCTCTTCATCTCCATTTTTCCTTCAAAGCACCTCACGACCATCTCTCTCTTCATCTCTCTAAGTAAAGAAGCTATCTTTCAAAACCTTAAGCAACAAAGATATGGAGGGAACAAGAAACATGCCCATTCAGCTTCCAACCTATGACAACGTAATCACAGTCCTGAGCATCAATGGAGGAGGAATAAGAGGGATTATTCCAGGAACTATACTTGCTTTCCTAGAGTCACAGCTACGAATGAGCATTTTTCTTTTTGAGTTATTCAAATACTTAACAAGGTTTATTATGAATTTGATGTGCCTCGAGGACCCGTCACTTGAGCCCGAGCCAAGGGCTCCTTTATTTTCTANATGAAGTGCTGAATCTGTGATTTTTGCTGGATTGTTTTATACTACTGATTGGGGTATCTGTTTGATACCTTTACAACGCTCAACTCTGTTTATTGTCTTCTAATGATTTGTTCAGCTTTGAGTCATTGAGCGGCCCTCCAAAATTGAGCTTATTTCGGTGTTTGTGGCTCAAGTTATTGCATTTTAGATCTGCACTGTTAAATCTGCCCTCTTGGAAACAGTTTTCTGGTGAATAATGAAATTGATAGATCTTCGACTCTAGAACGAATTTTGGCCTGGGATTTTGACACAATCTTCATCCCTATATTGAGTTTATACCCTCCAAACTACAGCTCTAGATCAGTTACAGAATTGGAGTTCTAATTGTTGGATTATTGCTGGTCGGTTATTGTTGATTGTTGGAGCAGATTTCCTTTAAGGTTTCCAAGTGCTTCTTGGAACCTGTCAGAATTTCTTCTTTTACAACTCCAAGATTACATGGTTTTGCAGAAACTAGATGGCGAATATGCAAGACTTGCATACTACTTTGATGTGATCACAGGGACAAGCACTGGTGGCCTCGTCACAGCAATGCTCACTGCACCTAACGAGAACAATCGACCATTGTTTGCTGCTAAAGATATCAATCAATTCTACCTCCAAAACTACCCCAAAATCTTCCCTCAGTCCAGGTTTTTTGGTTAAACATAGCTTGTAGAAGAAAGTCGTATATGAACTTGGTGTATGCATGGGCGTGGAAGCGACGAGCAGAACCATGAAGACGATACAAAAATGGAGGCCAAGACTCATCTGGTTGGTTGCATATATTTAAGAGAAAATAACTGGAAAACTTGGCCTCCATTTGGTAGATTTGGAAGAGACAATCCAAAGGAACTTGCAAGTTGGCTATCCACTTGCAGAACCCAGCAAAAGCTCTGCGTTTAAAAGTCTCTCTCTCTCTATCTCTCTCTTGTGGAAAACTCAAATATATTACAAGTTGAAATAAAGAAAGATAATGCCTCAAATAGTTAAACTGAACCCACGGTTTCGCATTTGTTCTCCTTAAATATGTTATGCTTTCGGCTTCATCTATCTTCTCCCTTCAGCGTTGTCGTCTCCGACAAATTCCGATAGAAAAATCAGACGAGGGAGTAAAGACGAAGTGTTAAGATGCCTTCTTCACTTCGATGCTGTGTAAATCGCGCTCTCCTGGAACACTGCTGGAGACGACAGGAGAGACCACGTTTGACGGGTCTCTCGTGAGATAGATGTAAGCATTTTCCATTCAACTTTTCTACTTTAATCCCATTTTTTATTTACTTTACATGCTTGCAATACTTTTATTCCCATATAACGAATTTGATTTAACCATTCGAGTTTAAAGAAGATACCAACCTTGGTCCATGATACAAAATGCTTTTGATGACGATGTTGAGTTCTGTTTATCGCCTTAATACCTTTTCTTCAATTCGTTTCTTTCGATGATGCAGAAACGTCGTATACCGTAATTTGATTTGAGAGAGAATTCGTGAGAGAGTTCGTTCGTTCGTTATTTAGAATGAATTTCTTCATTCTCCCTCATGTGATTGAAAGAAGACACCCGTACAAAAGGCAACTTTCCATACATGCCCTTTCGTTCGTGCCTTTTGAATCACGTCTCTTAAACTATACGTTATACACTTTTAATAAGGTTAAGGTGAGGGAATTAAAACACAATTAACTTAATGTCTTTAATGCTTAACAACCATAACATTAAGCTCTTTAATATTAAGTCAATGTAACATTAATTAACATGGACCACATTTACATAGATTATAATTAAATAATCTAACAATCTCCCACTTGGGCCACGTTATAAACTTTAATATCAATTGATACTTCAGCTATTACTTTTCAGCTGGTTCAGCTAATTTCAGCTGATATAACTGGAATTTACAATTAATTAATATAGTGTACTTTAATGTGAATTATATCAAGTTATCTTTTCATAATGAATTGCATAATCGAATCATAGTAAGCACATGTGTGAATTATGTCAACATGATTCTTTCCATGTATCACAAACTATACAATTCATTAATTCTGTAATTGAGGAACACTATAAAGCCATCATATATTATTCATAACCAATCATTGTACATAGCCATAATATGAATAATAATTAGACATGCAAAAACATTTCCTTTCATTGAATTCATAAGTGTTATAAGATACAAGCTACGCTTTTACAATCACATAGACTTGTCACCTAAACCCATCTTTACAACATGTTCTTTAAAGGTTTTAGGTGGCAATCCTTTTGTCAACAGATAAGCTATTATTGAGCTTGTACTTATATGCTCAATGCACACCCTTTGTTTTTGTATTTCTGCTTTGACTGCCAAGTACTTTAAGTCCATATGTTTTGCTCCTTTCGAGTACTTGTCATTCTTTGAGAAGAATACAGTTGCGGAGTTATCACAATAAATTTTCAGTGGTCTTTCTATACTTTCGACCATGCTAAGACCCTTAATAAAGTTCTGCAGCCACAATGCTTGAATTGTAGCTTCAAAACAAGATACAAATTCAGCTTCCATAGTGGAAGTGGCAATCGTAGATTGCTTTTTACTTTTCCATGATACGGCTCCTCCAGCTAATAGAAACACGTAGCCAAATGTAGATTTCCTCGAGTCTACACAACCGGCGTAATCAGAATCTGAGTATCCAGTGACTTTGAGTTGACTCGATTTTCTATACATGAGCATGAAGTCCTTTGTTCCTTGTAAGTACCTGAGTACTTTCTTTGCAGCTTTCCAATGATCCAATCCTGGATTACTTTGATAACGGCCCAACATCCCTACTGCAAAACTTATATCTGGCCGTGTACATGTCTGGGCATACATCAAGCTTCCTACTGCTGATGCATATGGAACAAGTTCCATTTCTTTACGTTCCAAATCATTTTTCGGACATTGTATCAAACTGAATTTCTCCCCTTTCTGAATTGGAACAACACCAGCAGAACACTTATCCATTCTAAATCTCTCAAGAATTTTCTCGATATAACCTTTCTGAGACAATCCTAGCAATCCATCATTTCTATCACAGAATATTTCTATTCCAATAACATAGGATGCCTCACCCATATCTTTCATTTCGAAATTCTTTGAGAGAAAATCTTTCACATCACGTAACGTTCCTTTATTGTTTGTAACAAGCAGAATATCGTCAACGTACAATACTAGGATATAAAACTTACTCCCACTGACATTCATATAGATACATCGATCAACGATGTTCTCTATAAAACCGTATGACAATATGGTATCCTTAAACTTAATGTAGCATTGTCTGGAAGCTTGTTTCAATCCATAGATTGACTTATTCAGCTTACATACCATCTTTTCATTTCCCAGAAAGGAAAATCCCAAAGGTTGATCCATATAAACCTCTTCCTCTAAGTCACCGTTAAGAAAGGCGGTCTTTACGTCCATTTGGTGAAGCTCTAAATCATAATGAGCCACCAAAGCCATAACTATCCTTAAAGAGTCTTTCTTCAAAACCGGGGAGAAAGTCTCTTTATAATCAATGCCATCTTTCTGAGTGTAACCTTTGGCGACAAGTCTGGCCTTATACCTTTCGATATTACCTTTCGAATCGCGTTTGGTTTTGTAAATCCATTTACAACCAACGCATTTCTTTCCTTCAGGTAACTCGACAAGTTCCCAGACTTTGTTGTCATCCATAGATTTCAACTCTTCCTTCATAGCATTAAACCATTTTTCGGAATCATTACATTCCATGGCTTTATTGTATGATTCTGGATCCTTATCGATGCTCAAGTCACATTCTTCTTCTAGTGAATAAACCACATAGTCATCAGAAATTGCTGGTCTTCTTTCCCTTACAGACCTTCGCAATTCTGTTGCTTGTGGTTGATCACTTATGACTTGATCAACGTTAACTTGCTCATCATTAGCTCGTTCACCTTGCGTGGGTTGAATATCCATTTGTTGTTCCAGTATGTTGTTAGACTGTGGTGCAACATATGGCACAACAACTTGATGAGAATTATCGGGTGTCGTTTCCGTTACCCGATTCTCTTGGATATTCACAATTCGTGAATCATCACTCCTACTGAACATGTCATTCTCAATGAATCGAGCATTTCCAGATTCTACAATCCTTGTACTATGCTTTGGACAATAGAAAATGTACCCTTTTGACTTTTCTGGATAACCGATGAAGAAACCACTAATGGTTCTTGCATCGAGCTTCTTTTCATGTGGGTTATAAATCCTAACTTCTGCTGGACATCCCCAAATGTGTAGATGTCTCATACTAGGTTTCCTTCCCATCCACAGTTCATAAGGAGTCTTAGGAACTGCCTTACTAGGAACCCTATTCAGCAGATATGCAGCGGTTTTTAAACCGTGCATCCACAACGATATAGGTACACTACTATTATTAATCATACTTCTTACCATTTCGATAAGAGTACGATTCCGCCTTTCAGCTACACCATTTTGTTGTGATGTACTCGGCATTGTGTAATGTGCACAAATGCCTCGACTTTCGAGAAACCTTGCAAATGGAGTTTTGTTTTGTCCACTTTCATCGAATTTTCCATAGTACTCACCACCTCTATCTGATCTCACTACTTTTACTTTTCTGTCTAGCTGCCTTTCCACCTCATTGATGAACACTTCTATAACGTTCATCGCTTAAGACTTTTCATGCAATAGATATACATAACTGTAACATGAGAAATCGTCTATAAAGGTGATAAAATACTTTTCTCCATTCCAAGAAGGAATGTCGAATGGACCACAAATGTCGGTATGTATTAATTCTAAAAGTTCTTTGCTTTTTGTGGCAGGATACTTTGATGTGTGTTTAGTTTGCTTTCCTTTAATGCAATCTATACACACGTCCCAGTCATCAAAATCTAATTGAGGTAAAATGTCATTTTTCATTAACCTCATTAACCTTTCTTTAGATATATGACCTAGACGCTTATGCCATAAGAAAGCTGAACTTTCGTTCGTTGCACCTCGCTTTAAGCCAATCATATGATCCACATTAAACAGAGAATTCATAAATTTAACATCAAGATTGATAGAGTACAAACCATCTTTTATAATACCATAACCATAATAGTATTTATGTTTGTACATAGCAAAAACACCATCACCAATCTTAAAATTAAAACCATTACAATCCTACCTAGCAACAGAAATCAAATTCCTAGCACACTCAGGAACATAAAGACACTCTTCTAGATCCAGGTGGTATCCGGTATCCAGGATCAGTCTATACGTTCCAATTCCTTCAATGCGTGCCTTCATTCTGTTCCCCATATACAGGAACTTTTCAGTTCTGTTTATGAGATGGATCGAAAGAAATCTCTGCGTAACATGAGAAACATGAGTAGTAGCACCAGAATCTAACCACCAAGTATTATTAGGTACTTCTATAATATTTGATTCAAAACATACTGAAACAAATAATGTACCTTTCTTTTCAAACCAAGCCTTTCTTTTAGGAAAATCTTTCTTTACATGTCCGGCTTTGTTATAGAAGAAGCATTTAATCTCCTTACGGATCTGACCATCATTAATCTTTAATTGGTCCTTTCCCTTCTTCTTGTTCTTTTTACTAGGTGACTTTGATGTGCTACCTTTGGCATCCTTCTGCATAGCTAAGTTGACGGTATGAGACTTTAACTTCTTCAATCTCCCTTCCTCTTGAATGAGCATGACTTTTATCTCCTGAAAATTCCATTTTTCCTTAATGGTGTTATAGTTCACCTAGAACTGGCCAAACTCAACTGGAAGTGAGTTGATAATGAATTGAACCAAGAATGATTCATTCACATCCATACCCAACGTCTTAAGCTTTGCAGCCAAATTGGCCATGCTCGTTATGCGGTCATGAATGGGTTGACATCAATCAAATTTCTTGGTCGTCAACTCACTCATTAAGCTTCCCACAATAGACTTGTCAGTAATGTCTTATTGGGAGTATGCCTTAATCTTTAACATGAATTCCTTTGCATCATTTACTTTAGGCATCGATGGCTTAACATTTTCAGCCATTGTCATCCTCATTAAGCCCAAACACAGCCTATTAGACCACTCCCAAGCCTTATAATAAGACTTGTCAGCTTCCGAAGTGGTCTCAGTAATAGTTGGTGGTCTATCATTAACTAGTGCCAGGTCCAAATCCAATACACCCAGTTGAAACTGGATTTGTTCGGACCAGTCAGCATAGTTAAGACCATTGAACTTAAAGGACGAATTGCCAGAAGCAAACAAATTCATAGTAGCTGCAAATGACAAACATGCTCATATATTAATACATTGAATAATCTATCCTAACCAGATCCCAATTAAAGCATATAAAATTTCATTAAGTTTACCTTTGGGTAATACTTAAAGAAATATACAATTCATGATATTAGAATCTTTAATTGACTTATAAACATATTTAACACAATATGTTTAACATCTTTGGATGTTTAAACATATCAATTAATTATGTAAACATGTCACTTTAATGTTATCAGTTATAAACAATGGTCCACCTTTGGGTGACCTAATAGTTTATAATTAATAAACACATTTCAATAATATCATAATAATTAAATGAATAAATTACACAATTTAATATTGATCATTTCAAACTAGGTCACTTTGGTGACTACATAGTTTCTATACAACAATATATTAATTGTATAAACATTCATTTACTCAATTTCTTTAATTGAACTGTATAATTAGGCGTTGCAGACGACTATGCGGACGTTGTAATGGCGTCCGCAAACTCTTAATGTCGTCCGAAACTGCCTATAGCGGACGCTAATCTTATCGTCCGCTGCGTCCGTGTAAAGCGTCCTCATGAATCAAAATTATAGATTCAAATCGGACGCACATTTTCTCGTCCATACAGTCCGCATCATATCGTCCTCGTCTGGATGAATTCTTTACAGATTCATTTCGGACGCAAATTGTAGTGTCCGTGGCGTCCGCATTATATCGTCCGAGTGAATTGTTTTACAGATTCAATGCGGACGATACTTGCATGCGTCCACGTCGTCCGCACCCTTTTATATATGCGTCCGCATACGCATTTTCAACATGAATCTTGCGTCCAACAACACTTTAGGTCGACCACACCTCGATACCCATCGTCCGCATGACGAACAGTTCGATGAAAATTCAACAGAAACATATGTTTCTATTATCCTATTCTTGATTTCATCTATACATCCATACATACATGGTATTACGAAATATAAACTATCATTTCTCATGCATATTACTCGTTTTCATGGTAAATCAAATCGTATATTTAACCGTGCTCTGATACCAATTGTAAGCATTTTCCATTCAACTTTTCTACTTTAATCCCATTTGTTATTTACTTTACATGCTTGCAATACTTTTATTCTCATATAACGAATTTGATTTAACCATTCGAGTTTAAAGAAGATACCAACCTTGGTCCATGATACAAAATGCTTTTGATGACGATGTTGAGTTCCGTTTATCGCCTTAATACCTTTTCTTCAATTCGTTTCTTTCGATGTTGCAGAAACGTCGTATACCGTAATTTGATTTGAGAGAGAATTCGTGAGAGAGTTCGTTCGTTCATTAGTTAGAATGAATTCCTTCATTCTCCCTCATGTGATTGAAAGAAGACACCCGTACAAAAGGCAACTTTCCATACATGCTCTTTCATTCGTACATTTTCAATCACGTCTCTTCAACTATACGTTATACACTTTTAATAAGGTTGAGGTGAGGGAATTAAAACCCAATTAACTTAATGTCTTTAATGCTTAACAACCATCATATTAAGCTCTTTAATATTAAGTCAATGTAATATTAATTAACATGGACCACATTTACATAGATTATAATTAAATAATCTAACAATAGAGACCGCGTTCTCTCGCATGAGACATCAAATTTTACGCTGTCTCTCGCGTGAGACACCGCGTAAAACACGATCCCTGGAGCAACTAGTGTGAATTCATTTTTACTAAACTAATAAAATTACTAAGCCTGGCTGGGTATGCTCTCAGCTGCGATTATTCAAAAAGAGGCCTGTGTTCTTATAGAGTGGTTCTTCGTTGTCTTCGTCTTCCTCTTCACTATCCCCATCGTCTTCTTCTACATCTCCTACGTATAATGATTGAAGACGGACTTGTGATAAATGCAAGATGACCACTACCATTATTTCATGTTCTTCCAAACCCAACGTAATTTCTTGTCGAATTCTTCCATGCAATGTCCCACCCAAACAGCTTGAAATAGAAAACAAGGATCACTTAAATTCATTTGAAACAGAAGTTGTAATCTCCTTTTCTTCATCATCTTCATTCGGACGACAATGGCGGATTGCAGAAACCTGAAGAACAACTGCACCCAGAAAATGGAGAAACCTTGGGACATTTTCAGAGGCCTTTTCAGCTGTAGACATTTCCAGAATTCTGCTCGACAAGGACTCTTACGTAAGGAGAAGGAAGAAGAAGAATGGGTAAAGAAATGTAAGAAAATGAAATGCTTTTCTGGGTCGCTCTGTAGTAACATGAAGGTGATGCAAAGGCCAGAAACTGGGTCGCCGGAGGTTTACAAGTATCTACTAGAATGAAGCTATTTCTATGGCTTCCACCCTCTTCTATCATCATTCAACAGACATGATCTCCAGCTCTGCCCACCACAAAGGAGAAACCTTTGGAACTGCTTCATCCGGAGTAATACCTTGCTCTAGGGACCGCGAATCTCGCGATCCCTAGTCGCTCAAGGGACCACGAATTTCGTGGTCCCTTGTTCCAGGGACTGCGATTTCTCGCCGTCTCTAGCCATAAGAGACCGCTAAATTCGCTGTGTCTTCGCACCAGACACTGTGAAAATCGCCATTTCTCCCCGCCAGTGTTCTGATTTTCTTCAGAACGTCACGTTGGGCATTCTGAATTTTTCATAAAATCAGAACGCCCCTCGTTGGGCGTTCTGAATTCTTCAGAAAATCAGAACGCACGCCTCGCATTGGGCGTTCTGAATTCAGAACGCCAGAGGGGGGCGTTCCTGTATTCGGACGTTGGCACACTACTTTTTAACGGTAAACGTATACGTGATGTTGAATTTGTTATTTTAACGTATGTGAGTGGTTAACTTATTAAAAAAAATACCATAATGGTTAACTTATCATTGATCTCAAACCATGATGGTTGATTTGTCATTTATTTATTTATTTATTTTTATTTCAACCTACATTTAGGTTCTTGTTTTTTCAACAGCAACAGTCTCCCAGCCTCGTCCTCTTTCTTTCTCGAGCCCCTACACATTCTTTCCCACATATCATACTGCCCGACCTTTGATATGCCATCTTCTCTTTCTCTATCTACCTTCCTTCTTAAGCACGTTTAGAGAAGGAAAACATTTTCATTCCCCCTATACAATTTTCTATCATTTCTACTGCAACTTGTTTACTACAGTAGCATCCGACCCTCTACGAGGTTGTGTCTAAGCCTGAGTTTCTTGTCAAATGGTGAAATGGACCACTGAGAAACTTGTTGAAAGGCCATTTTCTAGTCAGTTACCTCCATTTCTTGCTAGAATAGGAAATGTGTTTCTCTAAAAGTTGTCAAAAAGCTGCATTTTTCCAACTTTCTTAAACGATAGAGCAAAACCCACCTCATTTTTTTTAATTTCTGTAAAGAATATACAGTTCCCTCAAAAGCCCATCGTTCTGCAACTAGGTTCGAGCTCAGATAGAGGAAATGGGGTGTGTCGCTTCAAAGCTAGAGGAAGAAGAAGCAGTATCCATATGTAGAGAGAGAAAAGGCCAGCTTAAGCTAGCTGTAGAGAGAACGTATGCTCTTGCAGAGGCGCATTTAAATATTTTCAAGCTCTGTTTGCTGTCTCTGCTGCCAGTAAGCTGTTCGTCGCTCGCCATTCTTTTCCTGCTTCACCTTTCTTAATCACCTTCCCTCCGCCGTCTCCCCCGTCTTTGTCGGTTGAAAATGTGATAACCAACCGGATGTTTCTTCAGCAGAGGCCATCGGATTCAACCCACGAATCCATAGCCTGCGAGTCTTGTGCTTCTTCTACCGATTCAGAATCATCGGAGGAAGAAAAGGAAGAAATAGCGGCGAGAGAAGAGCAGATTCCGTCTGGGTATTTCTACATGCAAATGCCTCCCCCAATGCCTTCACCACAGAGAGATTTTGGGTGGGATTATTTCAACCCTTTCGATTCTATCCGCGCTGAAGTTATCAGCGGGTACAGCCGGAGTTCCGATGAAGATCTTAAGTGGTGAGGGAAGAAGAAGGGATTCCAGAGCTGGAAGAGGAAGTGGAAAGAGAAGATCAAAAGCTAAAACCAGTGGATACCGAGGAAAAAGATTCTACAGAGACCGAAAACAGGGTTGAAATGGTGAAGTTAACAGAAGAGGAAGAAGAAAGCAAGAGGAAGCACAAGGGCCTGACTGTAATAGACACACCAGCAGAAGGAAGAGAACTGTTGGAAGCTCTAAAAGTCATTGAAGATCATTTCTACAGGCTTATGAGTCTGGAAAAGACGTTTCTAGAATGTTAGAAGCTAATAGAATGCTGATGCTGTCAGGATTTGAAGAAATCAAAGGTGGGTTTCCACTTTCTAGAGCCTAACTCTTCGAATATTTGCTGCAAAAGTACACATTCTTGTCTCAACAAACTTTTCTAACAAATCCTCAACTTCTGAGATGATAAAAATACCAACTTTATGTGCTGCATCAATTTTGTAAAGTTACGTATCCTTCATTGCAGAGAACTCGACGAAGCTCATCCAAGCGATCACATGGCATCGGTCTGCTTCTTCCAAGCCATCGTCGCGTAAGAGCCTCGTTGCATGAGTTCAAAAGGTTCTACGACATGGACGGAATTTAGGAACGATCTTTTAGAGGATTACGGAGGAATGGAGTCAGGAAGCCATTCATCCACTTTAGGAAGGCTGTATGCTTGGGAAAATAAACTTTATGAAGAAGTCAAGGTGAATTTACAGTCCAATCTAGATTATTTGTGAAACAATTTATGAATCTCTAATTAAACCTTTGAGATTAAAGGCCGCAGTCGAAACTGGTTTTGATTCTGTAAATGAATTTTGCATCCAGGCTGTAGACAGCATGAGGAAAATGTACGAGCGAAAATGTTCGAGATTAAGAAACCTGGATGTAAGAGGAGATGATGAACTCACTTTGGACAAAACCAGAGCTGCAATTAAGGATTTCTACGCACGGATTCTAGTGGCCATCCGGAGCGCGGAATCAATCTCAGAGAGAATTGAGAAACTAAGAGACGAAGAACTGCACCGCAGTTCTTCGAGCTGATAAAAGGGTAAGAATTTAGGTGGAGAGAACTCCTCTGAAGATTAGAACCATATAATTGCAGTTTGCTAATTTCAGCTTGACAAGAACATGGAAAAGCATGTTGGAATCTCATGAAACGCAGAACAAGATTCTCGTAGAAGTGAAAACCTTTTCCTGTCCGACATTTGGAAAATTCTGCAATAATTCTCATCGACTCGCCACAATTCAACTCCATTCTGAGATTCAGAATTGGCAAGTTTGTTTTGCAGAGTATGTTTCCGCCCAAAAGGCTTATGTTGAATCTCTCAAAGGATGGTTGAGTAAGTTCATAGTCCCGGAAGGTGAATGCTATTCTAGAGCCAGGAGTTTGACTGCTCCTCCGTTCGTATTAAATGGACCGCCATTGTTAATGATCTGCCGCGCTTGGTCAGCTTCAATGGAAAAATTACCTGATAGATCAGTCGGTTTCACGTTAAAAAGCTTCGGAAATGATGTGAGAGCCCTCTGTGATCAACAATGGGAAGAACAACAGCAGAGGAGGAGAATCGAAAGTCTAGCTAAAGACCTTGAGAGAAAAATTAGGGCATTTGAGAAAACAGAGGACAAGTTTTGCGAATTGATGATTTTAAATAAAGAGCCAAGGTCCATGAATGTTTTATGCATTATGGAGGATCCAATTGAGGCCCAAATTAGCGATGGATTGAAGAAAAAAGGGCTAAAAGAGAAGGAGAGATGAAGCAGCCCACAGCTTAATAGTTTATGGTCAACAACACCTGAAACCTTAAAGAAAATTTGTAGACAACTAAAACCATGAATTATGAAAAAAGAATGATGCCGACCTCATAGTCATGTTTCCTGTCAAAAGAAGTCGACATTAACACCACAATTTCGTTAACATCAAGGACAGTCGAACGGAGAAGTCCAAAGTAGCAACAAAGGACATCCTGCAACGATGAGTGACGTCTAAGAATTGGGGGACATCTGTCCTGCCCATTGAATCGAGAGATGGACATCCCTCAATCTGAATGGACGGTAAGGATGGAGTTTGCCATTTTCTAAAGGTGCTCACAAACAATGATTCATGGCCTTTGGATTGAGGGACAGACATCCCTCGATTGGAATGGATGGCCATGATGGATTTAGGCCATCCTCCAAAGGCACCTGTGGATGATGGTTCATGGCCGTTGGATCGAGGGGTGAACATCCCTCAACGAGATTGGACGACCATGATGGACTCCAAAAGCGTTATGTTGAAGGGGGTCATGTGCAAGACACATGCTTTTTTAAATACCGTAGACTCCCTCCACCTTTGACGGACATCCTTCGTTCCACAATGGACGTCCCTCATCCCACAACCGATGCCCCTCGATATAAGGTTACGTCCCTCTTCCCACAAGGGATATCCCTCTTCCCACAACAGACGTCCATTTACTTAAGATTACATCATTCAGCCCATAACGGACGTCTGTTATAGGGTGAGGGACGTCCATTTTAGTTGAGGGATGTTCGTCTTTGGTCGAGAGACGTTCATTTTATGTTGTGGGCATTGTTTGATGTCTCTGAATACTAAACGACAACGTTTCTCATCTCGAAGGACGTCCCTCATACGTTCAGTGAAATTCAACAGTTCAACTTTGACCTTCAACTACATTTATATAACTGGTAAGGACATCCTCTGCGAGCGCAAACAACCCTAAATCCTTGAACATAATCAAACAAACACAGTTTTTGAGTGTTGCACATCAAATGGCATCGAGGAGTGTTGCACCATCCATTGTTGAAAAATCTATTAACTTCGGAATGAGGTGGATCCTATTTTGGTAGTCGCGCCGATGAGCAACATGCGTTCTATCACGAAGTTAGTATAGAGGTGTATTCAATATCAGCATCTCTAGACTTGGAGCTTCATTCAATATGGGACTGAAAAGATGATGATTGGGTAGAGAGTATACCTCATCAACTGGAATGTTCTTCCTCGGAGTTCTGTCTGGGGAAGAAGTATAATTTGTTGAACGCAATTAGAGAACAAGTGGTTGATTATGCTTTGAAGAATGGGCACGAGATAAAGTTCGTCAAAAGCAAATGTCATCAGTTGACTTCCGTGTGCAAGGTTGGATGCAGTTGGTAGCTTCACACTTCAAAAATGAAATGTGAACTTATGTTTCAAATTAAGAGTTATAACGAGGTGCACATCTGTGAACGACGGATGGAAAGCCAACATGCTTCTAATGAATGGGTGGCAAACCAGTATTTGGATAGGTTCAAAAGTCAACCCACATGGGACGTTCCTTCAGTCATTGAAACTGTTAGGAATGATTTTAATGTAAACATTACCCTGAGTCTTGCAAGAAGAGCTAGAAATGTAGCCTTGAAACTGAACGAAGGGGATGGTGATGAACCATACAAGCAACAGTGGTTGTACGAGAAGAGATTCAAAGATCCAATCCTGGAACACATTGTTGGTGATGGTAGATAGGAATGATCTTACGCCCTATTCGAATCCAATATATAAAAGGATATGTGTTTAGCTACATGCAAGAGAGGTGTGGGGGAGTTTGGTAGACTTATCATTTGCCTAGATGGCTGTCCCTTGAAGGGGTCATGCCTAGGCCAGTTGCTCACAGACGTTAGCATTGACGACAATGATAGAATTTATCCCGTTGTTGTGGAAATTGTTGAATCAGAATATAGAGACTCCTACTCCTGGTTTTTGAGTTACTTCCTTTTAGATGTAGACAGTGATATAGGCAGGGGATGAACATTTATTTCTGACCGACAGAAGGGATTGGTGACTACTATCGAACAATATGCACCAGCAGCTAAGCATCGTTTCTACCACACACAATTGTGTGCCAATTTTAAAAAAGAATTTTGAGGTAATTTGCACAAGGATATCATGTGGAAGACAGCTAGGGCCACAACATCATCGCAAATTGAGAAAGAGATAAATAAACTATTTGTGGTCGACCAAACATCACACACATATCTGCAAAACATCAACCTGAGGTTTTGGTCAACATACTCTTAGCTTCGTCCCAAAGTGCAACATAAGCCTCAATAGTTTGAGTGAGTCCTACAATGCATGCCTTTTACCAACTTGGGACAAACTCATCCTCACTATGTTCAAGATGATTAGAACTGGCATCATGTGTATGATCGTTAAGAAACATGACAAGATGGCCCAATCGATGGACTTATTATATCCTCATATCAAAAAGAAATTTGTCAAGCTACAACATGCAACTCGGAATCAGTGTCCAACATGTAGAAGAGGTAATCAGTTAAAGGTCAGTGATGGTAATGAATGGTACGTAATCGATTTGGACACACGCACCTGTAACTGTTACTAGTGGGAGCTGACTAGAATCTCATGCGTGCATGTTATCCTGTGTATTCATTTTATGAGAACTTTAGATAAGGACTATGTTCATGTATCATATCATCGGGAAACATAAATTAGGATGTACTCCCATATTGCCCGACGTATTAGTGGCCAACACATGTGGCCTAAAACAAACCATGATCCAATTCTACCTTGATGTGCCCCAAGATCCCGTCACTTGAGCCTGAGCCAAGGGCTCCTTTATTTCTAACTTTTTTTTATTTGTTTTGTAGGTTTTGAATCAAATAAACAATGAGGAGTTGGCATTTGGGCTAATGGAGGTTTTACAATCTTTGGGGAAAAATTGTGAGCTGTTTTTCCTCCTAGATTCTGACCTCCGACAGTTCAAGTGATTTTTGACAATCGGGATGACGTCGTTTCAACTTCAGTCCTGCATACCAAATGTAGCCAACATCCAGAGGTTTCGAACGAGCTATTGAACGTTGTATTTGGGCTCCATTTGGTATGTCAAATGTCTTTGTTTCAAAGAGCAAAACTCAGACTCGGATTTTATTGTTGTTTTAATTAAGGGTTTGTTTAGTCTTTTGCTACCTAGGGATATTTTAGTCATTTTATGATTTTTTTGTAAAACCTTTGGGTTTTATATACCCTATTTTCGAATGGAAAAACCAGTTGATGATTGAATAGAAGATTGCTTCTCTTTGAAGAGCTACCCGCGGCCTCCCCCCTCCATTGAGTCGATTCTCCCATCTCCCTTGCAAGGAGTTCTTGAAGCTTCTTTTCCTTGCAAATCCAGGGTTATTATCTCTTCCAATCCCTTATCCTTGTCGTGAGGATTGTGGTGTGGAGGTAAAAGAAAGTTTCCATCATTGGAGAGTGTTTGCTTCCAAGCAAACCGCAAGTCGTCCCTCTTACTAGGAGGTGCACGGACTCCTTGTTGTTCTACTCGATTCTTGAAGGTCTTTTCTGCTATATTTTGGTTATTTGTTACTGTGAAGGGCTCTTATTTGGATGCTGGTAGTCGTCCCTTGGTGGTTCGTTCATGAAATGCAATTTTAGATTGAGTTATTGGTGGAATGTTTTATGACTGCTAAATCTGTTTAATTTTCTGGGTGCTGGAATTCCGATTTAAGGCCCTGTTTTGAGACTCTTACCATATTTGTTTCAATTTGGTTCCTTCTGGAAAGTTGTTCTAATTTGAATTAGTTATTTTCCCTCCAAAATTGGGATCTGTTGGCTGTATGAATTTCGAGTTATTTAAATTAGAAGACAGATTGCAAATCTGAACTGCTCTAAGCCCTAATTTCAGGGTTGTGTTGTTTCGGCTATAACTACTAATCCAGAGTGGTTTTTGTGATGATATTTTGATACAAGTTAGCTAAAAGTGTTAAATTGATATCCTCCAAATTCTAGCTAAAGCTCGCGCGGGAATTGAGAGTTCTTGCTGTTTTAGTTTCACTTGTCTGGATATGACAGTTTTCTGGACAGATTTGAGTTTCGCGATCTTAGTGATTCTTGGATCCAATGATTTGGTATCAGAGCCTTGGCTCACGTTTTCTTGCTGTATTATTGTGATTTAAGAGGGTTATTATGAGTACTAGAAGTTGGACTCACTATCACAACCCTAGAGAGATGAGAAATAATTCAAGTGCACCACCACCCGAGGAAACTCATGAGCAAACTGAGCCTACTAAGCGGGAGTTGTTTGACATGATTCTTAGGCTTCAAGAAAGTCTAGAGAAACGTTCTAGTAGCCATGTGAGGGGCCCTAGGACTCCTAAACCAAGGGAAAAATTCAACATATCAATCGAGTCAAGGGGCCGAGATAAAAACTTGTATGATAAGAGTGAGGGAGAAAGCGTTATGAAAGAGCTTCCAAATTTGAGAAGAAGATCTCATAAAAAGGATGATTTTAAGCTTATGGATTTATCCATCACTCCATTTAGTGGACTAAACAATGATATTGAGTGTGTGGATTGGTTGGAAAAGGTTGATAGAATATTTGATTGTCACGAATTTTTGGATAAACGTAAAGTGAGACTAGCCTCCTCAGAATTTGTGGGATATGCTAAATCTTGGTGGAATAATTTAAAAGCTTAGCAGCTAATTGATGGGGAAGATGATCTTATTACTTGGAAGATGATGAAAAGATTTATGAGAAAAAGATTTGATACATCTCGGCTAAATGCTAAAGATATTCGTTGCTCCGAGTGCCTTGAAATTGGGCACCGTGCTTCAAAATGCCCGAATCAAAAGAGTACTATCCTAAAAAATTGTGAGGTTGAAGAGAGAAGCCAAGTTGACTACATGGCAGCCACTAATGAAGAAGACTACTTGGAAGTAGAGACTATTTAAGCTCCCGAAGGGACACTATTCATGATGGAGACTCAAGCGGCTGAAAAAGTTTTTTTGAAAGGTCCAATATGTGAAGATGATCATGTAGAAAACGAAGATATTTTTTTTGCCACAATTAATGGGGTCGAGAAGGAACATGAGATGGATATGCAAAATCAACATTGTAAGATTCTTCAAACACCAAGCCAATGGGAACAAGTTGCTAGAAATGAAACCGAGCTAGATGAAGTTAATACAGGTTTCCTTGAGTTGCTTATTCCATGTGTTTCTAACAAGTCCTTTTATGTTTCATCTTGTCGTGAAGAAAGTTATATTGATGAAGAGCTACCAAATCTAAAGATGGATGAAGAAGAAGCTCCTATCCAAAGGGATACACTCACGGCCATGGAAGAAATATTCATGGAAGATAAAAAGTCTTCCACTTTGCCTAACCGCAATGTTTTATGTAAAATGGAAGGTACAAGCATAGTTGAGTATGGATATGTATTACTTACAGCAACCTTTGAAGAAGAAAGTCTTTTTAAAATGTTAACTCTTGGTGGAGAGAAAATTGTTTTTACAATAGAAAGACCTCTCACTATAGAATGCCGAGAAGAGAAAAGTGAAGGGAAGCTAACTTGTTATGATTTTTGTTGGGGCATGGACAAAGTATTTTCTCCATTCACAAATGGAAAGAGGCCTATCAACTATGCTTACATGCATATGAATGAAGATTGGGGCTTAGGGGCAGTACCTCAATCAAGTCTTTATTTGCTAGTTTATGATTTTGGAGAAACAAGCAACCTAGCCAAAACTAGATGCTCAAGGTATGCACCACTAAACAAATTGATTACTTGGCTTTTTAAAATTGGATGGTTAAGGAGTATTGTTGTTATTGATTCTGTTATGCCATTGCTGGATGTTAACGTTGTGACATGCCTCGGGGACCGAGGCCTATTACTCGATCGCAAACAAGGTCCTTACTTTCATTTAGCCAAATTACTGATGATCTTGTTTCTTTTGCAGGTATTAACTTCGAGGATGGTTCCATTTGGGATGTTGTCCCAACGGATGGGTAGCAGCCCGTGCATGTCTTGACTTGGGACACACGTGAGTGTTGTGAGCTTCATCAGACGAGAATTTGTCTTCCTGGCATCCCAAACGTGTAATCTTTCAATTCTGCATATTTTTATTTATTTCTTATTTTTATTTTCATGGCAAACATTGAGCCTATTTTGTGAGGGTAAGGCATGGTTATAAGCTTTACTTATTCATGCATTTAGATTGTTGGTTAGGTTAGATGTTGATGATTGAGTTATGGGCCAAGTCCAATCCATTTCAAGCCCAAGGAAAGAGCAAGTCCAAAGAAAACACCAAGGATCTGCCACGTGTACGCCATGCATGTTCTTCCACCAGCTTTAATCTCGGCCATTCATTCTACATTCATCTAAGAGCCTGCATATTGCCACCCACATGCCTCATCTTGGCCGCCCATCATCTGCCTCATCTCGACCGTCCATCACCCCTACTCATCATCACCTAGGTTTATAAATTTCCATGGTTAGACGCATTGAAAAACACTTTTGACGAGATTAATATATTACTATTTCCCTTCCCTGTGAGGAGATTCCGACTCCGTCGAGCGGCCGCCCCGGATCTTCGAATCCGAGACGAAGTAGAGGACTTCCTTGTTAGCAAGCTCGTGGTGCTTGAGCTAACTCGTAAGTTTTCCCTTTTCAAACTTCCATTGGGAGTTTGAGCGAGGGAAAACCGAACCATTGCCGGCGATCGGTAGATTTTCTTCGAAAATCTAGAATCCGTGAACCTAACGTTAGATAGTTCCCGGATCCGATCAAAGGTCTACATCTCCGTTCCTGTCATTCTTCGTGGGTTGCTAACACGTACTTCCTTTTGCAGGTCGTCTCATGTCACGTTGTGGCCATTGTAGTTGAACACTCTTTTCATACTAGAATCTCAATTGGAGTTGATAACCTCAGCATGCCTAGTGGTGTAATTGAAAATGAGTTGATGGGCCATCTGAATATGTGGGATGAGAATTATTTTGACTATGTTTTGCTATTATTGCATCATCTTGTTTCAAATTGTTGTGGGTCTAATCCCATTGAGTATGTACCCCAAGAAAGGGAGATGGTGTTAAATTCATTACTTACATGGTTCTTTAAAATTGGTTGTATGGAAGATTCTTTTGTTGTTGGTGCTGATTTTGAGTTTTGGAAAGAGGGTTTTGATATTGTAGTTGAGGAAAGAAGTTCTACGAATGAAGATTATTTTGATTCAATGTTGCTACCACTACTAGATCCGGAAGTTGTCTTTTGCGAACTTACCATTGTTCTCCCATCTTTGGCAAGACAATATGCAAGGTCCTATATGAAAGAAATGCCTTAAGGTGAAAATAAAACTTTTCCATTTGATCTAGGAGGGAGATTTGTTGAAGATAATCAAACATACTTCCTGGATTTGAGGGCAAATCCTTTTCAACCCGGGGAGTATCATGTGCCCCAAGATCCCGTCACTTGAGCCCGAGCCAAGGGCACCTTTATTTCTAACTTTTTTTTAAATTTTTTTTGTAGGTTTTGAATCAAATAAACAAAGAGGAGTTGAAATTTGGCCTAATGGAGGTTTTACAATCTTTGGGGAAAAATTGTGAGCTGTTTTTCCGCCTAGATTCTGACCTCCGACAGTTCAAGTGATTTTTGACAATCGGGATGACGTCGTTTCAACTTCAGTCCTCATACCAAATGTAGCCAACATCCAAAGGCTTCGAACGAGCTATTGAACGTTGTATTTGGGCTCCATTTGGTATGTAAAATGTCTTTGTTTAAGAGAGCAAAACTCAAACTCGGATTTATTGCTGTTGTTTTAATTAAGGGTTTGTTTAGTCTTTTGCTACATAGGGATATTTTAGTCATTTTTTGATTTTTTTTGTAAAACCTTAGGGTTTTATATACCCTATTTTTGAATGGAAGAACCAGTTGATGATTGAATAGAAGATTGCTTCTCTTTGAAGAGCTACCTGCGGCCTCCCCCCTCCATTGAGCCGATTCTCCCATCTCCCTTGCAAGGAGTTCTTGAAGCTTCTTTTCCTTGCAAATCCAGGGTTAGTATCTCTTCCAATCCCTTATCCTTGTCGTGAGGATTGTGGTGTGGAGGTAAAAGAAAGTTTCCATCCTTGGAGAGTGTTTGCTTCCAAGCAAACCGCAAGTCGTCCCTCTTACTAGGAGGTGCACGGACTCCTTGTTGTTCTACTCGATTCTTGAAGGTCCTTTCTACTATATTTTGGTTATTTGTTACTGTGAAGGGCTCTTATTTGGATGCTGATAGTCGTCCTTTGGTGGTTCATTCATGAATTGCAATTTTAGATTGAGTTATTGGTGGAATGTTTTATGACTGCTAAATCTGATTAATTTTCTGGGTGCTGAAATTCCGATATAAGGCCCTGTTTTGAGACTCATACCATATTCGTTTCAATTTGGTTCCTTCTGGAAAGTTGTTCTAATTTGAATTAATTATTTTCCCTCCAAAATTGGAATCTGTTGGCTGTATGAATTTTGAGTTATTCAAATTAGAAGACAGATTGCAAATCTGAACTGCTCTAAGCCCTAATTTCAGGGTTGTGTTGTTTCAGCTATAAGTACTAATCCAGAGTGGTTTTTGTGATGATATTTTGACACAAGTTAGCTGAAAGTGTTAAATTGATATCCTCAAAATTCTAGCTAAAGCTCGCGTGGGAATTGAGAGTTGTTGCTGTTTTAGTTTCACTTGTCTGGATATGACAGTTTTCTGGACAGATTTGAGTTTCGCGATCTTAGTGATACTTGGATCCTATCATACCTCCTCCAATTAAGAGACTCCCAGGGTGGCCTCGAAAATGAAGAGTGCAAGATGCGGACAAGCCTTGTAGTTGCACGGTTGTCAGTCGAAGAAATGTCCTCATGATATGTAGCCGATGTTAGAGTGTGGGCCACAATGTTCCCTCTTATCAAGGGAGAGGCTCAGCCACTGATGAGGCAAGTGCCAGCGGTAGAGCAAGAGGACAATGCAGATGAGGATGCTCACAAGACACGTTTATGGGTTTTATCACTGTTGCTGAGACACAAGTGAGTAAATTGTTATGCTTTCAAAAGTTGTTCTCACTATGTTCGCTTTGTATCACAAAATATTATGTTTGTGTTTTGCAGGAGTCCGTCGTCCCACACTTGCATCCTTAACCATGTGACTTCTATTGGTGCTATTGTTTTTGTTTATTTATTTGTTAGTAACTTAATTGTACATAAATGAACTTGTTTGGTGATGGATGGATGTAAATAAACTTGATTGTTGATGGATGGATGTAAAGGAACTTGTTTGGTGATGGATGAATGTAAATAAACTTGATTGTTGATGGATGGATGTAAAAGAACTTGTTTGGTGATGGATGGATGCAAATAAATTTGATAGTTGATGGATGGCTGTAAATGAACTTGTTTGGTGATGAATTGATGAAAATAAACTTGATTGTTGATTGATGGATGGAAATAAACTTATTTGGTGATGAATGGATGTAAATAAACTTAGTTATTGATAGATGGAAGTAAATGAACTGGTTTGGTGATGAATGGATAAAAATAAACATATGAATTGAAACCGTAAGTCCCTCATCGTAAAACGGATGTCCCTCGCCCTAACTAGACATCCCTCAGCCTAAAACGGATGTCTCTCTGTACAAAATGGATGTCCCTCAACACAAAAGACTAATACTAAAAGTCGAATGTCAATGAATTTTGAGGGATATCCTTGAATGCTGGGAGACATATCTCAATACTAAAAGATGAATGTCTGTAAATGCCCAGGGAGGTCCGTGAATGCTGAGGGACGTCCCTCAATACTAAAAGGTGCATGTCCATGAATGTCGAGGGATGTCCGTCAATGTTGAGGGAGAGTAAGAGTAGGCCTCCTCAACTATATAAGTGGTAAGAGTAGGCTTCCTCAACTTGAATATGTGTTCAGAGCATGATGTTACATTGAATGAGAGTTACCTAAAAGTGGATGAATGAAGTAAGGTTTTATTGTTGAAGTATCTGTTGGAGACTATTGTTACCCCTAAAGACTTGCAGCAACATCTAGTTTCTTTCCATGTATTTAGCAAAACTCGAGATGGCTGGAGACGGGTTGGGGTTGTTGCAAGTCTTTAGGGATAACAATAGGCTCCAACAGATGCTTCAACAATAAAACCTCATTTCCTTCATCCACTTTCAGATAACTCTCCTTCAATGTAATACCATGCTCTAAACGGATATTCTAGTTTTCATGCATTTGTAAATTAAGTTTTGAATAGTTCTATATGGATGTATTATATTGGTAATGCAATCAATGGATGAATGTATGGTATTGGGAAAATCTATTGTCAATGAAACCTTCATTTGAGTTAACATCCGTTTGAAGAAATAGAAAGCTGCATCAATGATCAATTAAAGATATGGCATCTGCTTGACTGCAAGAGAGACGTCCATCTGGGGTTGATGGACATCCGTCGGAGTCTAAACAAGCTCATTAGTCTCATGCAGAGGCTAGATGTTCAGAATCAAAAGAGTCAACTGAAATAAAGCCAAACAAGTTACAGACAATGCAAAAAGAATGCAAGGGACAAACCAAGTTCAATGAATTATAACTACAAGTCTTTAGGAGTAACGATAGGCTCCAACATATGCTTCAACAATAAAACATCACTTCCTTCATCCACTTTCAGATAACTCTCCTTCAATGTAACAACATGCTCTGACCGCATATTTCTGTTTATACGTATTTGTAAATTAAGATTGTAAATTAAGTTTTGGATAGTTCTATATGGGTATTTTATATTGGTAATGCAATAGATGGATGTATTGTATTGGGTGGAAATCTATTGTCAATGAACTCGTCATTTGAGTTGTGAAATGAAATAGTAAGTCATTTTGAGGGATATTCATCTGCACAAAACGGACGTCCCTCTGAACAAAACAGACGTCCCTCGACACAAAACGAGCATCCCGCCGCAAAATGAACCCTCAACCCAAAAACGGACGTCCCTCGACACAACATGGACGTCCCCCTAGACATAACAGACGTCCCTCATCGTAAAATAAACTCTTGGTCCAAAAACGGAAGTCCCTTACCATAAAACAGATGTCCTTTGACCTAAACGGTCATCCCTTGTTGTAAAATAGACATCCCGTACCCCAAAACGGGTGTCCCTCTGCCCAAAACAGACATCCCTAGTCCCAAACGCACGTCCCTCACCTAGAAAAAACACAGCCGAAATACTAACCAGAATATCAAACAGAATACTAACAACCAGAATACAAGCTAGAATACCAACAAAGGTATGATACCAACTAGAATATCAAACAGAATACCAATAAAAACCAGAATACAAGCTGGAATACCAACAACAACACCAGAAAGCCAACAACAATCAAAATACTATAACACAGATAAAACAAAAGTACAATAACTCAATTGTACAATATCTCAATTGAACAAATGTACGACAATACAGATGAACAAATGTACAATAACTCACATGTCCACTGTATAATAACTCATATGTACAATGTACAATTACCTTTTTTGAGGTTTGAGACGGAGATTGACAACCTTGAACTACAAGTCAGGGTTGATTTCAACATGAGAGGAGTGCTTGAAAGGTCCTCTGGAGAGACGTCATTTTGAGGATGGAATCCTTTCTGAGGATGGAATCCTTTCTGTTGACACTTGTCAATCACCAACTCCTTACAGGGCTTGATACTTGAAATATGCCTGGTGGGATGCAATTGGGAGGGAAAACTATTAGGTCACTTCCTTCAAAGCACCATGAATATAGCGCAAGGTGAGAAAATATACTAATTTTTATCTATAGGGGCCATGACAATTGCAACTGCCTCAGGTAACATCAATTGGTAGCCATACTGGGTGTGCTGGTCAACAGATGACATGAGACGAGTTTGCTTTGGGTGTGTCTAAAATTAAAACCATATATTATAAGTAGGTCGACAAGGGGAAAAAATATTGCATGAAGGAATAAAGTGCCTTGCATGGATCCAACCAAAACTCAGCAGCGAGTCCTTCAATTGTATTGCAAGTAACTCCTCCTTATTTAATGTGTCGTATTGCATATTAAGAATGGATTTAAGAGATTTATTTTCCATAACAATGTCTTAAACATTAATTACACATTCTTAAGAAGTTATACTCACTGAGTCCACTGTTCTCTTTTGCTTTGGAACAATGAGGGTTATTATTGAATAAACATCGTTACTCTGAAAAAAGACAATACACACACGATGTCTTCAGCATACAATTAAAATTGAAAATAAGTTTGAAATGATATATTTTCTTACCCTAGTGCCGCAAAGAATACCACATGTCTCCACGTTTTTCTTGGTATTCACACGTGCCAATTCCATGGACTTCTCCATCAAGTTCAAAGGCTGCAATAATCAATTTAAGCGCAACCCTCAGAGTACCAAGTGTAAATTTGACACATTGTACAAAACCAAATTGAAGACATACCAAGTGCAATTTTAATAGTGAAGTAGGATGCTCTGAAACTACTTCCTTCAATGGAGGACTCATTGCCAATATCTTTTGAACTTTGGCAAGGGTTGAAGGAGGGGACGGTTGTCTGATGATAAGAGACATACACAGTTGTAACGCATCATTAAAACACAATGCTAATGCATATATGGAAGGTGCATCTAAGATAAAAGACATACTGGCATCCGTCCGGTCTAGCAACGGAAGATGCAGGACGAGCTGATGGAGAAGCTACTAGCGAGGCTACTAGAGGAGTTGATGTAGAAGCTGCTGGCTTAGCTAATGGAGCAGTTGCTAGCTAGGCTACTGGAGGGGCTGTTGGAGGAGGACAATCCTCCTCAGTTCATCTTTCATCTGTATTAGAGTGGCTTGAATATCGTTCATTTGCCTCTCTTGTCTATCCAACTTGGCTACAAGGCAGTTCCTGTAACAACCCGATCCTAATTTCTTTCGTTAAACGACGTAATCAACTTTGGAGGAAAATATTGGCAAAATATAAATATTTATATCTTCCCAGTACATGTTAAGTTTTGACTCATAATACGTGGAAATAAGATTCGAATAAAAACTTAGTTGAAAATGCAAAGGAGTGAAGGTCAGGTGACTTCGGATGCCACACAGAAGAGGTCTGGCGTCCGAATGAGCACTTGGGGATGAAGGCAGGATGAGTTCTCATGTTCTTAGTGACTCTGTCAACTTTAGGACGAAGCTGCGTATGAGAGCAAGAAGTGTCCGCGTTGAATCTATTTAAGTCTAGAGACTTTAGGACGAAGATGTGTACGAGAGCAGGATGCGTCCGCATTGAATTTGTTTAAGTCTGGAGACCTTAGGACAAGGGTGCAGACGGTGTGAATGGTGCGGACGAGGGCAGAACGCGTCCGATTTGAATCTGTCCTATTTTTGGACACATTCGGACAATACATGTAGACAGTGCGGACAAATACATGATGCGTCTGCATCGAATCTGGCCATCTTATGGAAAATTTTGGACAATGTGGATGATACATGCGGACGCCAAATGGAGCTCGAACCTGGGCAGCGGACGGTACGGGCAAAGGTGGGGATGCCAGTTTCCGTCCGAAGACTCAGATTTTGGCTATGGAAATTGGTCTTGCGGACGATATGCTGACGCGACTAAGTCATCCACACTCGTCTGAATTGCAGTAGATCAGCGACAGAATAAAATTAAAACAGAATGAAAATGACACTAAACCAATGGGAACACGGCTCCACGACACGAAATCACACGCCTTAGGTGACCAACAGTGATATGTTCACTGCCAAGCCCTGCTGGAGGTATGGATGGTCTCCAAGGGAGTCTCCCTCCCACTTATTTACTTCCAAGCTACATTTCTTCTGGGTATTTTTGGTCTTCTCTAGCTTGGAGTGCTGTTGGACGATCTGCTGCGTGAAGGGTGAAGACAGAAGGGAGAGGTGCTGCTGGGGGATTGAATCATCAACAAAAGGGGTAAGGAATGAGTTTTCATGGCCATTTGGAGGCCCTACACCCAAGTATACATGTGTGTGTAATTTGGTCGTTGTATGATTCTGATGTTTTGTTGCCTTGGTTTCTCTGTATGTTACAACTCTCACGTTTTCCTCTTGATACATTGCTAGATGTTGCATATTTTCTTTGTGATAAATGTGAAAGTGCTAGTTGAGCTTGAATGGACCAAAGGAGTGATGTTTAAACTGGAAGAGAAGTATGAATGAGCTCTTGATGAATTCCTAGTGATGACAGAGACTCTGTTTTGTGGATGTAAGATTGTTCGTTTCTATTATGATTTGAGTGATTAATCAGAGTAAAGTTATAGTGTTCAACCTATTTCTAATTGTCTCTAAATAGCATGAGTTATGGTTTTACTTCCCTGTTGTGAACACGTTCGGTAGTTCTATTCCCTGCTATAGGAGTGTGTTTTTGCTGCTATCATAACTTGTAGATACAGTCAAGGGTATAAAGAATGGTTTCGTCAAGTCCATTTTGACATTAGGAATACTGCAATCTGCATATTGAGTTGCACGTTTATTGCCTTGCTAATACTCCTTGCTGCTGGATTGTTTGTCTACAAGCATGTTTATTGTTGTGCTTTCCCTTTTGTTGTTAACGAGCATGTCCGATCTTTCCATTTCGTCACTTAAAGTATTGCTGTTCATTGTAAATTTAGAAGCATGATTCGTTGCCTGTTTCACTGATAAATCTTGCTATCAAATGGTTGATTTACGAGTTTGACTGTCCTATTTTTTCATTATTGTTGCGGTCATACATTATCGGAGCATGAACCATCGTAAGTTTTGATCTGTTATTCACAGCTGCATTGGTCAACTGAAAGCATGATTAGTTTTCATGTACTACTGTTTTCATTTCAGTCATTTAGAAATATATCTCCGTTGTTATGTTCCGATTTACGATTTGCCGCTATGTTTTGTTAGAAGGTATAAAGCATGTTTTGCTGTATGATATCATGGTTTCCTGCTGGACAGTATTGATTTATCTTGTTATAGAAGCATGATGCACTTTTTGTTTTGATTCGTTAAGTCTCGCCACACTAGTTGAATGGAACCATGCTCATGTTCGAGTTCTGTCAATTCATCTTAGTTGTTAAAGAACATAGTTTCGTTGTTTTATCTGATCTTACTCACTACTATTATAGTTGATTTAAAAACATGTGAAACATTCAATCTTTCTGTTGCTATGGTTGATTAAAACGTATGTTAGATGGTTTAAATTGCTGTTATTCTAATCGATAATAAGCATGAGTTGTCACCTTAAAATTTGATTGAAGCATGCTTAGATATTTACGATTTTTCGCTATTATATTCGATAGAAGCATGCTTAGTCAATTATGATTTCCGCTTCTATATTCGATTTAAGCATGCTTAGTCATTTACGATTTTCCGCTATCATATTCGATAGAAGCATGCTTAGTCATTTACGATTTCTGCTTCTATATTCGATTTAAGCATGCTTAGTCATTTACGATTTTCCGTTATTATATTCGATAGAAGCATGCTTAGTCATTTAAGATTTTCACTTTTATACTCAATTAAAACATGCTTAGTCAATTATGATTCCTACAATTAGATTCAATTTAAGCATGCTTAGTCATTTATGATTTCTGCTATTACATTTTATTAGAGTATGCTTAGTCAATACAATTTCCCTGTTATATATTCGATTAAAGTGTATTTCTGCTGCCTCGTTTCAGTCATTAATAGCATGTCTAGTTCCACTTATAATTCTATGTTGTTTGTTTTTCTTTCGTTGTTGCTACATATGAGCACGTGCTATTACTCGTTCTGTTTATTATTGTGAATTGCTCTGAAGTGTTTTCCTTTACTTTCATGTATGTGCTATTCGACTTAGAAGTTTGAGGTTGTATTCACAATAATAGAAACCAAGTAGGGGTACCCTTCGAGGTGGTACCCACATGAATGAGTGAGGAAAATGCTAAAGAACAAGAATGTTCGGGATGGGCAGGACACGCCTATCACTGAAGAAACGCTCCGGCGGGACACTCCGGAAGGGAAGAAATCCTAAAGGTGGGACACGCCAGATGGGGAGGACCCTTGAAGTTGGGATATGCCGGAAAAGGGGAAGAAAAAGGGAGTTGGAGGGCAGATGGGTAGCGGAACTAGTCTGCAGTTAGGTGAAGCCCCCAACCTCGATGGGAATGGGGACCTAGCTGCAAGTAAAGGGTTAGGTTCGGTCAACTATTCCATCCCCTAAGGACCCTCCTATCTCCAACTCGAAGTACAAGTAAAGAACGAACGAAGAATGAACGTAATGAAAAGAATTGGTTTGGGTGGCCTCCATTCCAAGAAGAATTAAAGAGAGAAATGCATAATTGTTTTCCCCCCTTTCCTTACTGGGTGAAAGCTCATGTCCTTACTTGTGGTGTAGGCAACGAGGTGATTATCCTCGAAGTGACAGAAGAGGCCATTCCGGTGGAGCCTGCGGTAGGTCCGATGGAGACGCAAGCGGAGTAGTAGTAATGAAGGAGAAGAAACTCAGTAAGGGCTAACGTCGAATGGTTTTCCTTTTTACGAACGTTAAATTTTCCCTTTATTGCCTTTACTCGAATATTATTCGGAATATTATGTAGGCCTTATTTGGAAACTCAAAACCATGGATCTTGAATTGAGTTTTTCAATATCGTTTTCCGCTAACTGTTAATCATAGTCCCTTGTTTTCATGAATGGAATTTCCTGTTTAGTTGTACTTCCGCATTTTTTTAGGTTAATTTTAATATCTCTTCCGCAAATCGTAAACAATAGTTCTTCATCATTTAATGAATGGTAAAAATGAACTTTTGGTAACGATCAGATTTTTGGCACTCTGATAACCCTTTTTGTAAAACGAGTCATCTTAAAAGGAAGATTTTAAACTTTGAAATTCATTTTTTGTGGATATTAATGAACTCTTAAAAACGGTTAAGAATCTGGGTCGTTATAGTTGGTATCAGAGCAATACTACTACTCATGCGTTTCGCCGCGTATAACCCAGACTCGACGGGTAATGTCTTCTGACTGTGAGTTTTTCCCTTGTATTTTTAGATTGCCTACGTAGATTAATGGCACGATAGTGTAGAAAATGTATAGAACTATAATAAGTTTTTCCTCTTACGTCATTGATATGTTTGTTTAAATTTAAATTTACTGAACTGTAGCGTAGAAGTATATGGAACTGTGACTAATAAATATGTTTCCTTTAATAATTTTTTCCCTTAACTTATTGGTTTGCGATATAATGTGGGTACTTAGGAGATTAACGATGGCTAGGAGAGGACGAGGATGCATGCCTGGATTAGGAGCTGTGCCCTAAGCACCCGATCGGCACGAGGGCCCTGATCGGGATGAGACCCTAGAGTGCTTGGTAGCTATTATAGAGCGACAGTCACGTCAGATCGAGAGACAGAATAAGTTTATGGAGAAGCAAACTCACTACATGGAAAGGTTCATGGACCAGGACCACGAGAATGGTAATGGAAACAACCATTATATGCAGTTACAGCCGGTCTTGAGGGGAGCCGGATGGGAAAGATTCCAGAAACTTAAGTCACCTTGCTTCAATGGCGATGTATCTGATATATCTGGGGCCGAGGAGTGGATATGCTCCATGGAAGACAAATTTTTCTACGCTGAGATTAGTGAGGTGGAGAAGGTTAAGTGTGCGGCCTATTATTTGAGCCATGGTGCCCGATTCTGGTGGGATACAGTCAAAGCCTCTCGGGATGTAGCGGTCCTCACTTGGGATGAATTTAAGGAGCTCTTCAATGACAAGTACTTCAATCACACGGATTGTACCTAGACAGAGTTTATGCGCATTCGACAGTTGGGGACTGTAGCAGAATATGCACAACAGTTTGAGGCCTTATCACATTACGCTCCACATTTGGTGGCGGTAGAGGAGTGTAAAGTTCAACACTTCGTATGCGGATTAAGGACTGAGATACAGGAGGCAGTTATCGATCTGGCATCGAGGGTGTCGCATATTCAAAGATGGTTTCCAGGACCTTAGCCGTTGAGGGAGTGAAGATCTCATCTGCCAGACAAAGAAAGATTAGTCAGAAAGTATGGAAGCCTAATCCGGGCCAGCAGTCAAGGAGTGGTCCTTCCACGAATCATGGTGGCAAGCGCCCAGCTGGGCCTGAAACGCAACAAAGGCTGGACAAAAGGCCCATGATACCAGCAACCAATATCCCTCCACAGAATGTCTGGCCCAAATGCAAGAAAACGCATAAGGGAGAATGCTTGGCTGGTTCCGAGAATTGCTTCGCATGTGAAAAAATGGGACACAGGGCTCGAGCGTGCCTGATCCAACATGGAAATCAAGGAGTTGTTGCCCCATGAGTATTCACAATGTATGGGACTGAGGAGGACGATCAACCATCGATGGTAGCAGGCACACCTTATTTAATTGACAAAAATTATACATATGATTATGATTGTTCTGTTTTTCTCTAGACAAAATAGGAATGTACCTTTAAATAAATAACTTACCAAATTCCCCCAGGAACAATCTACGTAAATGAGTGTGCAGCTTATGTCCTATTCGATTCGGGTGCAATGCACTCGTTCATCTCCATCAAGTTCTGCGAGCAGGTAAACTACTTCTCCACCAGCACGAATTATACGCATCGGGTGTTACTTCCTTCTAGTGACTTACTGATTACCAATGGAATGCTCAAAGATTATGTAGTAGATATCAATGGCCATTTATTTTGGGCCAATCTCATTATCATGGATTTCAAAAGTTTACGACGTCATAATTGGGATGGATTGACTTGCAGCGTATCGTGCAACTATCGACTGTAAAAAGAAGGCGGTTTGCTTTTATCCCCCGGATGGCGGTCGGCATATCTTTCGCAGAACTAAGGAAAAAGGAAAGTTTGCTATTATCACCGCACTCAAGGAAAACAAACTATGGCGGTCACTGAGGTCAAAATGGAGGATGTCACTGTGGTGCGCGAATTTTCGAATGTCTTTCTCGATGATCTTCTCGATTTGCCCTCGAACCGTGAAATCGAGTTTGAGTTTAATCTGCAGCCTGGGACGGATCCTATTTCTCAACATCCATATCGGATGGCACACGACGAACTGCGTCATTTGAAAGAACAGTTGGAAAACTAGTCGCCAAGGGGTTTATCCGACCCAGTTTTTCTCCTTGGGGAGCGCCAGTACTGTTTGTCAAGAAGAAAGATGAGACCCTGAGGATGTGCATCGATTACCGGGATTTGAATAAGGTGACCATCAAGAATAAGTATCCACTACCCATGATTGATGACCTATTTGACCCATTAAGCGGTGCTAGGGTATTCTCAAAAATTCATCTCCGATCAAGTTATTATCAGTTGAAGGTTAAGCCCGAGGATATACCCAAGACTGCTTTTCACACACGTTATGGGCATACCCAATGCAAAGTGGGAGAGAATGTGTGTTCTTTAATCATAGATGGGGAAGTTGAACTAATGTAATTTCCTTTGAAGTCATAGAGAAGTTAGGACCAGAGACTTTACAACATCCCAACCCTTAGAAGCTAAACTAGCTCAATGATTAAGATTCAATCATGGTACCAAGCAAGCTTGAGTTGCCTTTTCCATTGGTGGATGTGAAGATGAAACTCTTTTTGATGTGGTGTCTATGAGTGCGAGTTACCTATTGTTAGGAAGGCCGTGGCAGTTTGATAGAAGAGTGACTCTTGATGGATTAACAAATTTTTATTCTTTCAAGATGAACAGAAGAATTGTCATTCTAGCTCCCCTCTAATGCGATCAACTAGTTCAAGACATGAAAAAGGGGAGAGCCGACTCATCTTTGTTTATTTCAAAGAGAGAATTGACGAAAGCCTTATTTCAAGGGGGTCCCATGGTGCTAATTCTCTTTAAGGAAAGAATTGAGGTATTGGGAACTATACCTGATTCTATTACGCATGTGATTTGAGAGTATCTAGATCTTTTTCCTGAAAAGCTTCCACAAGGCCATACACAAAATTGATCATGTTTCGGGAGCTACTTTGCCTAATAGGCCATCCTATAGGCTTAACCCAGAAGAAGCTAAGGAATTACATAAACAAGTCAAAAAACTTCTTGAGAAGGCCTACATCCCAGAATCCCATAGTCCTTGTTCGATTCCTTCACTACTTGTTCCAAAGAAAGATGGGTCCATGCGAATATACATGGATAGTAGAGCAATTGACCAGATTACTAACAAGTATAGGTTTCCCATACCTAGACTTGAGGATATGCTAGATGAACTCAGTGGTGCTTCGGTATTCTCTAAAGTTGATCTCAAGAGTGGCTACCATCAAATCCATATGTGGGAGGGAGATGAGTGGAAAATTGCATTCAAAACGAAATATTGTCTTTATGAATGGATGGTTATGCCTTTCGAGTTGTCTAACGCTTCATGTACCTTCATGAGGGTGATGCATCACATCCTCAAAGAGTTCATGGGCCGATTCATTGGGGTTTACTTTGATGACATTCTAGTATATAGCGTGGATCTTTCTTCACATGCAGAACACCTTTGACTTCTTTTTTAGACTCTCCGAGCCATCAAACTCTTTGGAAACTTAAAGAAGTGCTCTTTTGCACAAGAAATAGTGTATTTCTTGGGATTCATCATCACCAAGCAAGGGATGGAGGTTGATGATTCTAAGATTGAAGCCATTAAAGAGTGGCTGATTCCTAAGAGTATTTTTGAGGTGAAAAGCTTCCATGGTTTGGCATCATTCTACTAGAGGTTTATCAAAGACTTTAGTACCATCATGGCTCCCATCACTGATTGTAATAAGAAAGGGAGAGAATTTCAGTGGTCGAAAGCTTGCCAAATGGGTTTTGAAACCATTAAGAATCGGTTATGTCGTGCTCATGTACTTGCACTAACCGATTTTACCAATGTTTTTGATGTCAAATGTGATGCCTCGGGTTTGGGAATTGGAGCTATCTTTATGCAAGAAGGTAGGCCCATCGCCTACTTTAGTGAGAAACTCAAGGGAGCCACCCTCAACTATTCAATGGACGATAAGGAATTCTATGCAGTGATCCGTTCTCTCAAAGTTTTGCAGCACTATCTTATCTCTAAGGGGTTTATTATACATTTCGATCACCAAGCTCTCCGGCACATTAGCAGCCAAGGAAAGTTGAATCGAAGACATGGCAAATGGGTAGAGTTCTTGGAACGATACCCCTATATTATGAAGTATAAGAAAGGAGAAACAAATCAAGTAGTGGATGCCCTCTCTTGAAGATATGCTCTCTTGATCGAACTCAATGCAAGGCTCTTTGGTTTTGATTGTGTCAAAAACATATATACTGATGATAAGGATTTTAGGGCTATATTCCAATGTTGTTTAAAGAGAGCTAAGGGTCCCAATTACCTTACGGATGGCTTCCATTTCAAACGGGGCAAGATTTGCATCTCAAATTGTAGCCTTTGAGAGTCACTAGTAAGAGAAGCACATTGTGGTGGTCTAGCCAGCCACTTCAGGGAGAAAAACACTCTAGAGACAATCAAAGAACACTTTCATTAGCCACATCTTCTAAGGACGTTAAAAAAATTATTGAAAGATGTATCGTGTGCAAGAAACCCAAGAGCCGTGTGTTACCGCAAAGGGTTAGACATGTCATTGCTAGTACCTAGTCATCCATGGATAGAGGTTAGAGGTGATTTTTTTTGGCAATTTCCCAAACTGCAAGAGCCAAGGATTCTTTTATGGTGGTCGTCGATCATTTCTAAAAAATGAGGCATTTCGTCGCTTGGAACAAAGCCAACGATGCTAATCATGTGGCATATTTTTTTTAAGGAAATAGTAAGGTTACAAGGGGTTCCTCGCTCTATCATCTCCGACCGGGATACTAAGTTCCTAAGCTCTTTTTGGAGGATGCTCTAGAGGAATCTAGGTACTAAGTTGCTTTTTAGTACCTCCTTTCACCCTCAAACCGACGGTAAAATGGAGGTTGTGAATCGTACTTTGGGCGCCTTATTGAGGATCATTGTGAGCAAGCATTTGGTGGATTAGGATTTGCATTTTTCGTACATAGAGTTCACCTACAACCTAAGTATGCACCGCAAAACTCAAGTTACACCATTTAAGTTTGTGTATGGTTTCAATCCTCTCACACCAATGGATCTCATTCATTTGCCCCTCGAAGAAATTGTAAACGAAGATGGGGCCTCAAAGGCCAAAAGAGGGAAAATATTGCATGAAAGAGTGAGCAAAGCTATTACAACAAAGAATGAGGCTTATGCTAGGCAAGCCAATCTGGGGTGTAAGGGAGTAGTTTTTGAAGAACGAGACTTAGTTTGGCTACACTTATGAAAAGAAAGGTTTCCACAACAAAGGAAATGCAAGTTACTTCCAAGGGCGGATGGCCCTTTTAAAGTCCTCAAATGCATCAACAACAACACCTATCAATTAGAGCTTCTCGAAGAATATGGAGTTTCTTCTACTTTCAATGTGCAAGATCTATCACCAAATTTGGGGGCGGATTTAAGGGAAAATGATGGTCAATCCTTAGATTTGAGAGCAAATCCTCAAACACCCTGGGAGGATGATGCACCTCAAGGACCTATCACTAGAGCCCAAGCCAAAAGGCTCATCACTTTTCTAACCAATTGTTATTTTGCTGGTGGAGTCTCCCTACATGGCCTAGAAGATGAACCAAAGTATGTTGACAAGGAGGCACCAAAACACTTGATCACTTGGTGCCATGGAGGACCTCCTCGGGTGGAGCTAAGTACCCAAGCGGTTATGGATATCCATCTTACTGAAGCTAATGAGGTGCCCTAGAGTTTAAAACATGTTCTTTTAATATGATGACATGACTTTTGGATGAATGTTTGGATGAACAACTAGAGTTTTGGTTTATTTTAATTAGTTTTAGGATGGATAATATGCTATGGTTTTTGTGGACTCGGCTAGCTTGTTTGCCGAGTCACCATGCCCGTTTTTGTGTTTAGAATGACATTTTTATCCTTGTTCATCAGTATATCCTTAGGGAGATACTTAAACCTCTTTAATGATGTCTTAACCTAATTTTGAAATATCAAGAGCTGCTGCTAACAACTGTTTCAGAGTTCTCTCCCAAACACAAAACCGGATTCTTGTCTAGGGTCAAACCGACGGCTTGTTATCCAAAGACTTTCTTCCTCATGTTCTTTCATTCTTGGAGGTTGGATTTTATATTGAGTTTCTTCTAGTAGCTTTTTCGAGTTGCTCATTAAGAGATAAGGACTAGAAGAGTGAAGAAAAATTAGTTCGAGAGGCTTTTGTAAAAGAGTTTATTGAAGTCGTAGTTCTCAGTTGTAGGTAATTTGCGGACCAGCTTGTATGTCTCTATTTGTTTGATCTATGTTACTTGGAGTTTAGTCCTATACTTTTGAGGTTGTGACCTCCTCTGGATTGTGGTGAATTTGATATATTTTTAGCTAAGTTTTGATATAAGCTCGTGATTTTAAACATTGTTATTTGGAGATCGCTTAAACTATTTTTGTGGAAACTCTTTTGGGTAGAATATTGTTTTGTGTATAACTTTTCATTCCATTGCGTTTTTTATCTTGAATTTTGGACAAGATCTTTTTCTTTGGTATTTCTTGAAGCCCTGCAAATTTGAACATCATTGGCTACCTACACTAGAAGTTCTATCTGTTTGAATTTGAGGATTCTGTTTTGATGATAGCCGATTGAACACAAAGTGTGAATTTCCCTCCTCGCACTTTGAGGTGCATTACAATAGGTCATAAATCATTCTCTTCTTGTTTGAAATAGCATGATAGAAAATCAACCTCTAAATTAGTATGTGTTCCTAAAGGATTCAAAACTAATTCTCAAGGACCCAAAAAGGTTTGGGTACCTAAGAAAAACAACTAATTTTTGCTTACAAAATGGAGATTCACCGTGAAGGATGAATGGTCCTTAGATAGTGGATGTTCAAAGCACATAACAAGAGACTCCTCAAAATTTACCTCCATCACCAAGAAGAAAGAAAATGTGACTTTTAAAGGTAACCAAAAGGGCAAAATCGTTGGTATTACAAACATTGGTAATTGTTCAAACCCTATCATTGAAACTGTATTATTAGTTGAAGGGTTGAAGCATAATTTACTAAGTACTAGTCAACTATGCGATAATGGTTATAATGTGACTTTTGAGTCAAGAGTTTGTTTGCATGATTGAGGATAGTTCTAGTGAAAAAAAATTATTTTTGGGATATAGACATGAAAATATTTTTGCTATGGACTTGAATAATATTTTATGCTTCGATGAGAAGTGTTTTACTACAAATTCATCTATTGATTGTTGGTCTTGGCATAAAAGATTAGGGCATGTAGCAATGGATACGATAGCTAAGATTTTAAAAAGATTATAGTTAGGAGTCTCCCTGAGATCACATTTGAAAAGGACAAAATTTGTGATGCTTGTCAAATAGAAAATCAAATAAAGAGTTCGTTTGCTTATAAAAATATTGTATCTTCCTCAAAACCCCTCCAATTGCTCGACATGCATCTCTTTGATCCATCAAAGAATCCTAGTTTAGGTGAAAAATTCTATTTGTATTGCATTGTAGATGACTTTTTTAGATACACTTTGATTTTCTTCTTAAGGTCAACGGATGAGACATTCGAGATCTTTCCCAATTTTAGAAAGAAAGTGTGAAATGAGAAGTATCTCTCAAATGTTGCTATCCGTAGTGATCATGGTGGACAATTCAAAAATGAAAGGTTTGAACTTCTTTGTCATGAGTATGGCATTGAACATAATTTCTCTTCACTTAGAACCCCTCAACAAATAGAGTTGTTGAGAGAAAAAATAGATCTCTCCAAGAACTAGCCCTACTCAACGAGAACAACCTTCCAAAATATTTTTGGGCGGAAGTCGTTGCTACGTCATGCTATGTTGTTAATCGAGTATCCATTTGTCTCATCATTGATAAGACCCCTTATGAGCTATGGAATGGAAGGACTCCCAATGTAGGTTATTTTAAATCATTTGGGTGCAAGTGATTTATTTTAAACACCATGAATAATTTAGGAAAATTTGAGTCTAAAATGAATTATGAGACTTTTCTATGTTATTCTTCAACTAACAAAACTTATTGAGTATTCAATAAAAGGACTCCAATTGTGGAAGAATCTATACATGTTAGTTTTGATGAATCCCTCCAACCATTAAACACTTTGGATGTAAATGAAGACCTTGAAAAAGAAATGGAATCCCTCAATTTGAGTGACCAGGACAATACTAATCAAGCAAAAACACCCTAAGATACTATCCCTAAGGAATTAGAATCAACTTCAATTGAGATTGTTAATGACAACTTACCCAATGATTGGAGGTACGCTAAGAGTCATCTCATAGATGATATTGTAGATGATCCATCTTTAGGTGTTAAAATTAGATCTTCCCTTAGAAACTATTGGCATAATATAGCCTTCATCTCTCAAATTGAACCTAAAAATTTTAATGAGGTCGAAATTGATGAGAATTGGAAAGTGGTTATGCGAGAAGAGCTAACCAATTTGAGAGGAGTAAAGGTTGGGATCTAGTTCCTAGACCAAAATAGAACTCTGTTATTGTAATTAAATGAGTGTTCAAAAATAAATTGGATGAAAACTTGATTATTGTAAGGAATAGTTTTCTAACAGTCATACACTATTCGGTTTACCTCAAAAGGAATTCGGTCAACCATCCATAGAGATTTTGGTCACCATATTAGATAAGTCGGGCGGTTGCTATGGCAATATGAAGGATTCAATTGACCTTTCAAATACACCGATCGATTCCCATTATTACACATTGATCCTTCAATTTTTTCTTGAAGGAATCAGTCGACCCAACCCATTGCTTGGTCGACTAACAAATTGGTAGATTATCCCCCAATTCTATTTCAAAGATTTTGGTATGCCGAACGTAATTTAGTTTGGTCATTGTGTCCATTTTAAAACAACAACATGTCACCCAAAACCCTCGACCGCATGGTGTCTCCTATCTTCTACTGTGACTCCTTCCAAAACTTCATTCTTCGGCCTCCCCAACCATAAATCAAGCCATTATTCAGATTCCAAACTTCCATTTCTCTTATTTCTTGATACTCTAAACTTCAGCTGAGTCCCAAACCTAGGGCTCAAATTCTCTTTAGAAATTCGATTTGAGTGTTTCTTGTAATTAATCTTTTCATCTTATGGCATCAAGAATAACCGGCAAAAGGAAGATGTCTGTGACAAGAGGTAGTTCATCTAGACCTCCTGCTCCATCAGAATATTCCTCCACATTATTTTTCGGATACTAAATGCAAACAATATTAGAAGAAAGACTTGAAAAATAGAAAATTGACACTAGCTCAAAAAGTTTCTTTTTCTATTCTAGCTACTTTGCATTTGGAGGACATTTACAAGGATATGGGCTTATAAAAGCTATGTAGTTTGGACGAACCATACTTTGAGAAAGCTATTCGTTAATTTTATGCTAGTATGGTGTATTCTCTCCTACCATTGAAATTAAGCAATTATGTATATCGAAAGAATATCACTTTGACTGCCCATGACATTAATATGTTGTTAGATTTTTAGATGGGTGATGATGGTGAGGATTATTATAATACTTT
Source organism: Begonia loranthoides (assembly GCA_022433065.1). Lineage (NCBI taxonomy): Eukaryota > Viridiplantae > Streptophyta > Magnoliopsida > Cucurbitales > Begoniaceae > Begonia > Begonia loranthoides. The sequence continues at coordinate 18,715,784 of CM039485.1, forward strand.
GAAAGATCCTGAATTTTTCAGTCGTGATCATTGAGTTGAGTTCCTTCAGCAAGTCCTTAAAAACCCTAATTTTGAAACATATTTCAAACCGAAAGCAAAGGATCTCAATGTGCATGCTTGGGTTATCCATCATAGTCTCACAGACAACCTATTACAAAGAGATGGTCATCAAGACAATATGAGTTGTATAGATTTGTGTGTGCTTGAAATGCTTTTTGATAGGATTTGATTTAACGTTAGACATATCATACTTCTTCAAATGATCTAGATTGTAGGGAGCTCATCAAAATCCCTTCCATTTAATCTTCTTCTGACCAATCAATTTTGAATGAATGGTATTGTGATTCCATCGCCTGAGCCACCTTTACAAGTGTGAAGAGTTGATATTTACACTATTCATTCTCTGGCTCAAATGGGAATCGTGCAAGATGATCAGGGGAATTGAATCTTCAAATCTTCTAGAGGTACATCCACTTCTGCAGCTCAGCCTAAGGATCTTACTGGTGCTGAAGACATTCCTATGCCCAATGTTCTACCTCAGTTACTCCGTGCTTCCTCAGTTCCAACATCCTCTCAAGGTAGATTCCAATTGGTATTTGATGCTCTTTATAGATGTCTTGAGGAGTTAAGCCAGACCAACTGGGCTAATATGTTCATTGAGTTAGATCAGACAACTACAACTAATCTTGTTATTCCTCCTTGGGATTATTAGTCATCTTGTATCTAGTATTTTTTATGAACATTTTAGATGAACTTGTGCTTAACATTTATTTTTGGCTTTGAGTAGTTGTTGATGTGTTTTCATAGATATTTTTGGTTTTGAGTTATATTTGGTCTTGAGTAGTTGTTGATGCGTTATCTTTATTTTTGGCTTTGAGCTTTATATTTGTATGGATATTGATTTCTTTTTTATAATGCCAAAGGGGGAGAGACATAAAACAATGAACACTATCAAATTTTTAATTTTTTTAAAGAGAAAGAAAAAGACTTTGACCCATTAAGGGGAAGAATAAGAATTAATGCATATACTTGGGGGGAGATGTAAAAAACTTATAATATCTTGTCACATAAAAAAGGGGGAGATTGTTAGTTTAATAAGAATTAAGCTTAGTTGGTTTGATGATGTGTGATTTAATTATCTATAAGTTATTTTATAAATTAAAAATATGATTCTTATAGATCATATTATTGATCTTCATTAAAAATACCCTTTAAAATTAATATTTAAGTGTGCTAACATGTTTATTAAAGTCCTTGTAGTCAATGCTTATATTCTTGGGGCTCATAAGCTTTAATTTAAGAAAAAGAAGAAGTGACGGTTGATCAAGGAAGAATAGCAGTCGACCTAGTACATTATAGAGGGCTTGAGTTTTTCTAAAGTGCAGAAATTGGTCGACTAGGAGAAGTTGTAGTTGACCGTAACAATTATAGAGAGCATAAAATTGTGGAAATTAACAAAAGCAATCCACTAGGGAAGGAAACACGGTCGACCTAAAATATTATAGAGTGCTCTAAAATTTTTGAAAGTACATAAAGGGGTTGACTAGAAGTCACGGTCAACAAAAACAATTACAAAAAGCAAGTATTGTTTTGAACTGCAAAACACAGTCAACTTGGATGAGTGTGGTCAACCAGCCAAATGACATAGAGGAATGGATTTTTTAATTGTGTTGAAGTGATCGACTGGTGCAAGCATAGCTCGACTAGTGTTGTAATATCCTGAATCTTCGTTGAGCTGAAAATATAACTTAAGTGATAATTTTGGGGATGATAAGAGCTGAGTTGGACAAGTAAAAATATTGGTCAAGAGAAATGCAATTGGAATAAGTAAATTATGATACCCTGAATTATATTCATATTAAGCTTAGGAGGATGATTTATAATTTATTGGAATTAACTTGGGTAATTTAAGACATTAGTCAAGTGAAACATATTTAGAAATCTAAGTTTGAACAGTTTGGAAGAGTGATTTATGAAAGATATAGATATTTATATATAAATTGGAGGAGAAGTAATATATAAATATATTATTTGGAATATATATGTTTGGAGAAGAATATGGAGAATGATTGTTTGAAGGGGTGGTTGATCATAGTGGTTGATCATGATCAATCAGGGTGATCACCCTCTAGTAAAAATTGGGTATTGAAAATGAGTATTGAATTTGTGGTTGATCATGATCAACTAGGGTGATCAACCTTTAATAAAAAATGGGTATTTAATATGGGTATTGAGATGTGCGGTTGATTGTGATCAAATCAACTAGTATTTATAAAAGAAAAAATAATATATATATATATTCATGCATGTCATGTTAAGGAATAACATGAATAAAGCATAATTCTGAAGATGGAGTGATCTGCGGTTGATCGTTGCGGTCAGATGGTGTGGACCCGATCATCCGCCGTCATCATTTGCCATTTAGAAACAATGAAAAAGCAGTGGTCGATCGAGTGAAGGGTGGTTGATCGGCTACTGGAGAATGCAAATGACCGCGAACATTTATGATGGTAATTTCAAGAATTTTAACCGATGTGAATACGAAGTGAATCGACGTTTGAACGTTGAAGGAGTTTATGGACATTGATGATCTGCAACCTTTGGCTTTCTATCTTCACATGACCATTGATGAGTGTTAGAAAATGGCCTATAAAAATGTGGAGTGGTTGAGGAAGAGAGAAGGAGTGGGGAAACTCTGCCAAAATATTGTATAGAACCGTGAGTGTTGAAAGTTATGTTGTGTTTTGTGGATGGTCGTGTGATCTTGTGAGGACTATGGGTGACAGAGAAGAAACTATGGAGTACGATTTTGTTCTGGATGATAGGTTTTGAATTGTGAGGAACTCTGAAATGATGGTAAGTTGTGAGAGTCTGAAGGAGGAGTCTGAGTACCTTAAGAAAGAGCTATGAAAGTAGTGAGGTTTTATGAGGGAAAGTCTTTGGAAAAGTAAGGAAAACCGTGAGATTTTTTTGGTGAAGGAAAAGAGGTTTTGAGGAGGGTACTCAAGGTATGCATTAATTATTCTTGGATATTACACAGTAAACATGAATTATTGTTTATATTCAGATTGGTTTCTGCATGTGTTATATATATGGTTGGTGATATGGTCTTTATTATTTGGTAGATTATTATTGGAGAATGTATTAATGGATTAAGGTGTTATTCATGAAGTTGGTTATTATCATGTGGCATTAGTTGTTGAAATGAGTTGTAGGATAAGTGTAACATCCAGATATTTTTTATCATCGGGATATTACAGGGCGTATTAGGAGCGTTAGGCCTACGGATACTTTAGTGATAAGAATAAATTGGATTTAATTTGCTAAATTAAATTAATTGAAGGGTATTTTAAAGCCAATGAATGGAAATGATAAATTAGAGAATATTAATTTAATTTGGTAAATTAAATTAATAATTGGGTATTTTAAATTTAATTGGATAATTGGATTAAATTGATGAAAATATTTTAATGGGGATAGATATTTGACTGAACTGGTTCATTTCAAACCGGTCTAGTTTATGAAAGGAATGGCCCGCAGGCATTCCTCGCTGAAGGCCATAGAATGGCTTCGGCCATTCTGGTAAACACGAGAGAAGCGAGGGAGCGAGATCGGGAGAAGAGGGAGAGATCGATGGAGCTCGCGATGTCCAGGCGACCAGCGACGAGGAGCACTGGTGAGCGAATGGGACCGACGATGGCGTGTGGTTGCCGGTGAACGAAGAGGCGAGCGTCCGGACAGCTAGGGCTCACAAAATGGAGCTTGGGATCGACGTTGCTATTACGATTCAGGCGACGGGACGAGGGAAGTTGACGATTTCTGTCCTCCTCCTTCGTTTGTGCTTTCCGGTAATGATGGCTGGCGTTGGCAGGAGGATTCGGTTAGGCAATTTTGCATGGGAGCTCCTGGAACTGATGGTTCACGCTGGACCGACTGGAGGCCTTGGTCCAGCTTGTCATTTGGGTCGAAACGGTGACAACGACAGTATGGCCATGGGGAACATTCTGTGAATTCTTGCAGTGATGGTTGGGCATGCTTCTCCTGGGTGCTGAATAAAAGGAGCAGAGACAATGAAGTAGAAGAAGGATTGGCAGAAGAGATGAGCTCTGGAGAATGAGCTCTCTGGTGGTGAAGCTGGGGCTATCCGTTGGAGCAGCTGATGAAAGCTTGATTGCTCTCTAGGAGCTGGGGTGCTGCCGTCTGTGAGTACCTGGAGCTAAAGGAACTGCTGTCCAAGCTGGAGCTGCTGCTGCTGGGAAGCCGTCGGAGCTGTTGCCAAGTGCGGGAGTGGTTGTCACTGTTGTTGTGTCTTCAGTAATGGTAAGATCTTGGGTGTGTCCTTGGCTTGAGGAAGCCCTACACCGCAAGTAACGTGTGCGTGAGTGGTGGAGTAAGGGTTTGTATGTTTATTTGTTGTGTGTTTATATGCTTATTTTTGTATGTTTCCATGTTTGGTGTTCTGTACATTTGTATGCTTGCTGTTCACATATAGATATTCTTCGTTGATGATTAGTAAATAAATTCCTTAACAAATAGTATGAACTTGCTATAGGTTTGGGTTGCTCTGTGATAATTTATAGGCTTGGTTGTGGTATGTTTTCTATGCTTGGATATTCTGTATATCTCTATTTTTGGTTGTTCATGTGTGTTCCTGGTTGATGCTAGTAGAGATTCCTTGGTTGATTGTATGGACCTGCCACTGCTATGTAGACCGGGGTTACTTTGTGATATCTACTTTGTTGTTAGTATTAATGCCTTGTTACTAGCCTATTGTTAGCTCTCTGTAAATTGTTGTTGGTTGTTGGTTTGATAGTCAGATGTGGTGATTGTGATACACTGCAATATTTCTCTGTTATCGATTCCGGCTGTTCGTTCTTTCTTGGATGCATTATTATTGTTGTCCCTCTGTTGATTTCTTAGGCGTTGTTAGCATAGATTTCTTGGTCGTTTGTTACTGCTATATGTCTTTAGATGATATTCTGCCATTGATTCCCTTATTGTTGACATAAAAATTGTTAGTACCCTATTCATCATTGTTATCTCCATGGTTTCCCCTTGGTGACTAGTTTCGTTCTATTGTTGTTATGTTGTTTGAATGCCTTGCCTTGTTAAAGATAAATGCTAATGTTAAGTGCTCTTATTCCCTTCTTCATATTGCTGGTGTTATTCTGTCATTTGGTTGTCTTATTTCTTATCCAGCATATTTACTTGCTTAGCATATTTACTTGTTAATCAATTTAGTTAAATGTTAACCGATTGAGCATGTTAATCTGTTTAGTTAAACTATGTACGTAACAAATTGTTAAGCCCAAACATGTGAACTAGTCAACTAATTTAAGAAAATTTAAGTGTAAGTATCTTCTTGAGCATGTTTAATTGTTGATAATCTTGAGCATGTTAATTAAAGTAATTAATTTGAAGTTTAGCATACTAAGTAACCAATTTAATTAACTAGTCGTTGAACAACTAAATTTGAGCTTGTTTACCTAGTTGATTTATTAATAAACTCTTGAGCACGTTAATTATCTAATCAAACATATTTGAATCATAGAACCTTGTATCGATGCATGTTTAATATGTTAATTAGCTATTAGTCTTCATGTATGTTAGTTCAAGCATGTTAAATAGACTAGAATCCCGAACATATTAATCAACCAAGCATGTAAACAATTTAGTTAATATAAGCATGTGAATAAATGTAGATTATAATTTCTTGACCATGTTATCATTCTTTAACATATTGTTTTGATTTAATTGTTGATTGAATTATATGTTATTGTTGTGCATATTCATGTCCGTTATGGTTGCTACCTCTCTTTGTATGTTGTATATGTAGTCCCATGACGATAAAAACAATTAGGAACACCACCACGGGGTGGCCACACGTCTTGAGTGAGAAAAATAACTAAGTTTTCCCTTATCAGGATTACAAGACTAATTAACATAATTAATTAGAAAATCGTAGGATTTCTCAAACTCCATGCTCCACGTATGAGCTATTCCTAAAATACGTAACTATGTCTAATATATGTAATTAAAAATTTGGCTTGGGGCGGACCCATTCCAAAAAATTTGAGTGGCATCTCATATGTATAAACTCATTTTCTTACTGGGCCTTTAGGCTCACGTCTTACTTGCGGTGTAGGTACACGGCGCGCGAAATTTCTCTAACAAGGATGAAGCAGTCAATGAAGGATTTGCATCTACAAGCTTGTGGTTGGCCAGGCTACGAGAAGTTAAGGACATATTGAGTTGTAATTAATTTAAATTAAGTTTTCTCTTCTTAATTTTTAATTTAATGCCTAGTTTATTTCCTTTAAATTCTTTACGCTTCCACAGTATTTTAAAATCCATGATTTTAACGCTTCCGCAAATATTTTTATTTCTGCAACGTTTTAAACATTTTCTAACGGCCCAGCTTGCACTCTGATATTTTTTTCATAAATTTTAACGTGTTTTTTTTCAAAGGGATTTACGAAGAAAATCTGGGTCGTTACAATAAGTTTGAAATTATTATTGGTCATTGCATGCAAATGAGTGTACCGCATATAAGTGCATTTATATTAATGAAGTTGGAATACACTGTTAAATTGGAATTGTGACTGTGGGATTTTTGAGAAGGTAATTATTGGGAATTTACGTAAACAATTGTGGTCTGGTTAGTTACGCCCAGCACAGAAATCAAAGTATAGACAAATGATATGAACGTAAATAGTCATTTTGTGGACCGGTTAGTTACGCCCGGCATAGAAACCAAAGATAAGTAAATCAACTGTGATCCGGTTAGTTATGCACGACACAAATGTTTGTAGGTCCGGTTTGATACGCCCAGCATGTAAACAATAGAAGACAGAAACATTAAACTGATGTTTGTGTGGACTGGTTTGATATGCCCAACACATAAACAGATGGATATAATAGTAAAAGATAAAAACAGTAACAGATTTTTGTGTGGTCCGGTTGGATACGCCCTACACATAAACATTAAAAGGCATGAACAGTAACAGATGTTTGGGCGTTTGTACTGTTGGCGACATTCACCTTGGGTTATGACTCACAGAAGATGAAATAAATGTATTTAAATATTTTAAAAAGCTTTTAAGTGTTTTATGACTTCAAGTAAATGTTTTAAGTTAATGTGTTTATTTAAACAATGGGTTTGTGGTATTAAATTATAAAAAACTTCCGCTGTATGTTTTATACGATTAAGACTTCTTCTATTTATTACTCTGGTGTTCTATTATGTAATGGTTTTAAAAGAAAAGAAAATTTTTATATAGAAAAAGGTTACAGGATGTTACAGGTGTGGTAGACCAGAATGTGACTTGGTCGACTAAATGCTTATAGAAAAATTGAAGCAGTCAATCGATTCTGTTAAGTGGTTGACCAGGGAGAGTTTTATGAAGAAATCTATAAATAGAAGGCCTTTCAAATTTACAAGTAACCTAAAGAGAAACGATACAAAAGTGTTGCCAATTATATTTTTGAAACCTCTCTTCAATGCTTGAGTGATTAGCCAAAATCTCTCACTTCCAACTTGAGATCATATTATTGTGAGAGTTTAGGCATTTATGCTTAGTGTGTTTTACATATTCAATTTCTAATACACTTGAAGGGTGATGACTGGGAATAGTCATTGCAAGGCAAGATTGACGCCCAGAAGATGAATTTGTTGTAACTGAAAAGGTTATTGAGTAAAGAAATCATCAAGGAGGAACCTTAAAGTGTGGACATATGCAAGGTTTGTCGAACCGTGTTAACAAATTGTTTGCACCTATCTCTCTTATTCCTTTACTTATTATTCTTGTTTTTTGCTTGTATATTAGCTCTAACATCCTTAAGAGAAAAAATAATATTCGAGTTAGCAAACGATAGATCTCTAAAGTACAAGAAAAGCTTGATTAACCTAATTCACCCCGCTCTTAGGTTATATTTTGATCCTACACAAACAAAATTATGCTATATTACCCAGACCAATCCAGACTTTTAGAAAGCAAAATGTATTATTTAAAAATAGCCTAATCAACTTCTCCTCCAGTTAACAAATTCTTTTTGTTTCTTCACTATTCTCTATGCATGAAAGGACACAAAAAAAAAAAATATAAGCACAAAGATCTCCTATTCTCCTACTTATTTCTCCATCCCTCTTCTCTAACCCTACCAAATTTCCCAAGTCTTAATTAGAAAACCACTTCAGATCAAGCCAACCATGGAAGATTGAACGACAATTGTTGGACCTTCACTTGTCAGTCGAGTGAGACTTGAAAATGAACCACGACTTACCTTAAAAATTAGAACTATCAACACCCAACTCATTTAACCTTCATTCGCACAACAAACCTAGATGAAGCAATAGAATGAAGAATAATTGGGTTTTTGTACATCCCGGCCAATTCAACCCAAATTTTCAACACGAAAGGATTCTATCTTAATTTTAAGGATTATGATGAATGAAATAGAATACTAAGAGAGAAATTTGTTATTATTCATGTAGGTAAGGAAGACTTTTTCTCAATTGTTGTGCAAACACTAAAGCAACCAAGTAAGTAAATATCGCAAATTTCATTAGTTTTGGCGAAAGTCTACATTACAAAGCAATTGTATAAAAATCTAATTTAATTATAATTCATCTTGTTTATTGAAAACTTGTTTCTCTTTCGTCGATGTTCTCTTGATTGATTTTGGTTGGTATTATATGTTGTGAAACAAACAATGTTGGATATAACTGTCATTAAAATAATGAAATGTCGTAATATAATTTGGGATTGTGTTGATACATAAAAAAAAAAAAAGAAATTGACAAATATTGATCGATTGCCTTAGACGAGAAGGTTATTGGGCTCCATAAGTGATAGTAAGGTTGTAGGTCAGCAGTAGCCTACCAGGTCAAGGAACATGACTACTTGGATAGCCTTATACGGGAAAGCTACTAGGACATAGAAGCGGTAGTTACGCGATGGGTCGGCGAGTAACTAACTAAAGGAAGGAATTCAACAATTTGTAATTGCAGATAACTATCAAAACTTAATTAATAAATGTTGAACAAGAAATATGTTTTGTTGTGCTTCAGTTTTACTTTCTGAGTATATCTAACTTATAGCCTTGTAATGTAGGGGAATGATTTTATTGAAAAAGATTTGTTGTTGATCGAGGATCTTACTGTAATACTCTGATTTTTCCCGTGATAGAATTAAGTAAAATTAATTGGGAAATTAATTTGGTGTATAGTTGGATTATTCGGAGGAATTTTATTATGGAATGTATTACCCCAAAAATAAATTTAGAAAAAAATAATTGTTAGGATGTAATTATATCAATTATTGGATAATAATCAAGGATTTATTTATGGAAAATTAATTAAGGAAATGGAATGGAAAAATTTAAATTGGATCCGTAATAATCATTAATCGATATCTGGAATAAGTCGGGTGTTGGAATTTGGGTCGACAACTATACGATACGTATATTCGACGCAAAAAAATATATGCGTAATATTAAATTATTAAAATGGGAATTAATAAAATTGAGGTAGAATAAAAGAAGAAATTAATTTAAATAAAAGGAAAATTCAAATAAAAGGAAGGAATAAACCGGAACCGGTCCATTTTGTGTTTAAACGAAATTTGGCCTTCGGCCATTTGCGAGAGAAAGAACGAGAGAGACAGAGAGTGAGATTAGGACCACGAGAGGGAGAGGGTGATACGAGAGGGGGAGGCGGCAAGTTCGGCGAGGCTTGGGCTTGGTGCGCTAGCCGGCGGACGGACGTGCGTCGAGCCACGTCGTGGTGCAGCAAGGACGGTGAATCACAGGATGGCTAGGGTACAGTGTGCCGTGGCTTGCAGAGATGAATGGGGGGTGCTGCAAATTCGTTGTTGAGGTAAGTCAGTAGCTTTCCGTTTTGATTTCCTCCTCTCCTTGGCATTTTGTTGCTCGACAAGTTTGGTGTGGCATTGAACGAGACAGATTGGTGACGATGGGGGAGGGTGAACCGTTGTTCACGTTGGACCAGACCCGAGTTGGTTCTTCCAACTACTCCTCATCTGGCAAGCTTTCCACGCAGCAATCTTGGATTGGACCTCCCTGCCTGGAAGTGTGCAATTATCCTCTAACTTGCAGTGTATGTCTCCTTCTCGGCTTATAAATCTGTATAACAGGTGATGTGTTATGGGAAAAATGACAGAGTGTGAAAATTGGAGGCTTCCTCTCGAGTGGGCTCTCTGTGAAAGGGGTCGAGAGCTGTATGTGAAGGGGTGAGTTGCTGGGATGCATGTGAAGGGCTGGTAGTGGTGAAGGTGAGGATGCAGCTCCATTCCCTGGTCTTCTCGGCTACCTTGGTATGATGATCTCCTTCTCGGGTGTTTGAATATTGTGCATTGTTATTAGTTACTTCAACTCTGTGATTCATGCTGCCTTGGATATGTCTAGTTCTGTGGTTGCCTTTTGTTAAAGGATAATTGATGTGAGATAATAGGGTGGAAAAGGATGGATAAGACGGTGCACCAATGTTTGATATTAGTTCTGTACATTTGAACATTTTCCATTTGGTTGATATTTGTAAATATAGCTTTGTTGAGATAATGTACAGATTACAACTCTTATCAATATTGTGATGGTGATGCTTTGTGGATTGGTTCTCTAAGAAAAGAGTGTTCCTTTGATGAATGTTGTGAAGTAATATGTTGTATGTTGGATTTAAAGCTTACGGGTATACTATATTTAGGATTGGAGATGTTTTGGCATGTGGTTGATATTATGTGAATCATGTTTAGACTTTATTGTTGGTTTTTAGTCGATATGGATATGTTGGTTCAATGTTTCTAGTTATATTCAGTCGAAGTTATATTCTAATTGGAAATAGTTTAAAGAGAATAGCTCCAAGAATATTATAAAGGATATATTGTTTACTAGGGAATATTGTTGTGAGTTGTGATTGGTGTTAAAGGATAATGTTGACGGAAATAGTTGAGTGTCTAAGTTGAACATGGGTTAAGAATTCTTGTATGAAACAAATGAATATGTTTGAAATTGATGGGTTGTGATTTTAATGATAAATGTTATGAAATTGTGAAGGTATAAAAAGGAGAAGGACAACGTTAATTTAATAACTGGGCTATGGACGCCAGGTAAGTTGATACTTACTGTGTTTTGGTTTTCGGATCCTACATCGTAAGAATTAGGACTTATGATTTGTTTACTAGATTTGGGTTCTTTTAATGATATGTTTACTAGATATTTATATCGTCATATAGGGTTGTATGTATTCACGAGCATATTGTATGACATAATTAATATATATAAATAGGCATGTGGGGGTTCAGGTGATTGGTGACTTTCCATATGATAGGATACTTCCATTTAGGGAGCAGGGTGAGATGAGAGTTAGCTATGTGGAATCTAGGGTTCACACTTCCCCCGTTCTGAAACCCACAACGTCTTTAACAAAAGTGAGGATACCGGCATGTTGAACACCCCCGATTGATATATCTCCCCGCCGAAGTGATATGGTTTAGCCACATGGCCCTAGGGAGTATTCCACCTTAACTTCCAGAAGAGATACGGTTCTCTTCTGTAATGCATTATATGATCACGTATATGCACAAGCAACAGGTGAGCAGGTCAAAGACAGTTGATGAAGGATTTGCACGGGTGGATCTTGTGGTTGGCAGGGCTAAAGATTAACTGGTTTTGTAATTAATAAAGTAAACAACTTGAGTTTAATAAATGTTCTATTTAATGCTTCTGCGATATTTTGAGAAAAATGATCTTATAAATGAATGTTGTTCTACAGCTAAAATGTTTTAAGATTTTAAGTAATGTGTTTAACACTCGGTTTTAAAAGAAAATTCTTACTTTGATTTTATAAAAGAAAAAGTTTTAAATTTCACGCGATTTTAAAACAAATAAAAACCGAGTCACTACAGTTTGTATCAGAGCGTCCCAGATTTTTAAAACTGATTCTGTATATTGCCTACCAGCACAAGCTTTGCCGTGGAAATACTCCATCGACTTTAAGTATTACAATTAGTTCTTTCCTTATCAAATTTTTTAAGTGTTTGTTGGTGGGACAACAATCTTGTCACTTGGAGAAATTATGGAAAATGTAATGAAAATAGTATAGTATTTGGGATAATTGTAATGGATGTAAGCAATCGTGGTTTTCTTTTGATAAAGTAGAATGATAGATGTGATAAAAGATAAACGATACTGTAACTACTTTGGTTTTAAGTGCAGGAATTAGCTTTGGGGGAGTAAAGAAACTGGGGAGACTCTGCCCAAATTTTTATAAATTGGAAGGGGATAAATGGAAAGTAAAATCTGCGTGAACTAGAAAATTTGGCTAGGTCATCTACATTGCAAGGAATCAGATGAGGGGGTGGATTTGTTATGAGAAGGAGAAACATTGAGTGTTAGTGAATAAACTAAATTATGAGGACGATAATTAGTTAGCCAAGTGTTTATCCACTTGGTCAAAAATTATTAAGGATTTGTAGAGAGTGTTTTAGATCTTTAGCAATGGATCGTTGGGTATTTGATACTGTGATCAGTGTTTGCTGAGTTAAGCTGGGAATCTATCTTAAGCTAGGATAAGGAATCATTTTAGGAACTAATTGAGTATTGCTTCCTAGATAGGTTAGACTTTGTCATGGACTGGAAATTTCAGAATATAATCTATTTGTACGACTAACTTGGATTAAAATTAAGGATGAATTTTAAGATTATGACACTTACCGTTTGACATTTTGGGTTGTAGTCTAAGGAATAATATATTGGTAATTGGTTGAATTAGAAGAAATTTAAAATGAATAGTAGGGTCTGTGTTGGATTTAGTTTAAGTTCTCTATCTCGGGCAAGACCTAATCCGGATAATCGAAGATGTGACTACAATGATAAAGATAGAGTTTGAGAAAATTTCTCGAGCAATATGGACATGTAAACTAAGAGAATTTACTCAACTTCAGCTGTAGAGAAATTCTTGTGGTGTGTGAAAGTTAATTAAAGTGCTGTCATGGCTTACCTCAGATCGTGTGAGCAGTACAAGGACTTAAGATAAGAGTTATAGAGGTGTAAGATATGGAGGAATGTTGTGACTTAGAAAATGGTTGGGGAGTCCGTATCTTTAGTGAGTAATTACTACCTCTAAGTCGGATTTCGACTTACTCCTTGTAAATTGATGAATTTTGGAAACTATTAGGTCTGAAGATTTCGATTTATAGATCTATGAGATTCTCTTACCATAGAGGGAAAGCATGCAATGTGCCGAGTTGAATTACAGGATAAAGAGTCTGGATAACACACTATATGGCTAACATTAATAATTTACTCCGATTGGATGATAGCAATATATAGTTTGGAACGATTCAATTTCGGTTTTAAATTGGAGTGTAAGTCTGTCGTATATAAGGGTTATCTCTTACAAGAAAAGATATAGGTTTGAGAATTGTTAAGTCGGTACTCGAATATATTGATGGTTGGTCTACTAAGAGAATCGTGGAAGGGAGTTGATTGATATTCTGAATCTATTGCTAATGGATTTAATTAAAGGAAATGTTAATGTTAATAAATAATGGATTAAGGTTTTACTGTCCACAACCGAAACAGAAACAGAAACAGAAATAGACACGGAAACAGAAAAGGACACGGACACAGAAATAAAAACAGAAACACAAACGGACATGGGAACGGAAATCGAAACAGAAATGTACACGGACACGGAAACAGAAACAGAAACAGACAGTAGAACGGAAACAGAAACAGAGATAGAAACGGAAACAGAAACAGATTTCTGAAAATGAATTTTCGGGAATGGATATGGATACAGATATGGATACATACAGATACAGAAATGGATATAGATACAGATACAAATACAGAGACGGATACAGATACGGATATAGAAAGAGATATAGAGACAGATACAGATACGAAGACAGAAACAAATACAGAGACAGATATAGATATGGAGACTAATACAGATACGGATATGAAAACGAATACGGATACATACACGAATACGAAAAAAAAAAGTTTATGTACTATGGCTTCAACTACTTAAGCCGTGATAGTTAAAGGAGAAGTTTATGATCTAACAAGCTTAGTGGGATGAATCCGAATTGTAAAGAGCATATTGAGCACGCTAAGTCAGAAGAACAAAGGTGAATGAGATTTTATGCTACAACGACAATAAATGGTCGGAACGCACTAGGACTAGGCGTGGTATGGTGGTATGCTAAAAACGATGTAGGAGTTTGTAGTGTTTACATCCTGTTAGAACTGAATGTGAAAATGTTTGGTGATTGTTCTCACCTTTCGTTGGGTATTATTGATATTGGAAAAGTGAAGAATGAATTAGTTGAGGGTAAAATACACTACGAGGAATACAAGGTGATAAAGAGGAATTACTTGTTCTTCTAGATGCATAGGTATTGTCAAGAATTTACTGGTGTTCTCAGTGCTTGAGGGTGATGAGACATGAATTAATAATTTAATAAGTGTTGAAAGTATGCTAATTTATGATTGAGGACTTGGATTTAAGTTTGGTTCATACCAATGGACGGAATTTTAGTAAGCTGTATTGGTAAAAAAGGAATCAAGTGATGAAATGACTAGAGAGTGTAGGAATGTCACCTTCAATTTAGTGGTAGAGCAACGAAGGAAATCAATTTGATAGATGTCATGCCGGATAGAAATGACATTTTAAGTGAAAAGAAAGTGGTCATCTTGTCAACAATTCTCATGTTGTGACTTATAAAATCAAAAGTGATTACCCGAAGTTATATTTTATTGGAAATGACATGAATAAAGGTGGGATTTTATGAGTCAGGATGAGATTTTGGAGGATTAGGATCATAAAAATGCAATAAAGTAATTCCCATTACGGCGGTTTGACATAAATTAATTGATGAAAAGAAATAAATTTTGGAAGGAAGCACTTCTTTTATGACAAATGAGATTGGCGATGTAATATCTCAGATGTGCAATAGGAATTTCTGCTACATTTTGTGCTCTATAGAAGTGAAAATGATGTAATCTTTTGAGCGTTTCGTGTAAAAGTAGTGCATGAGAAGTTATGCTGAGTTGTAGATCGAAGGAATAATTAGGCTGAGCCAATTTCGAGGACGAAATTTATATAAGGAGGGATGAGTGTAATACTCCGATTTTTCCCGTAATAGAATTAAGTAAAATTAATTGGGAAATTAATTTGGGGTATAATTGGATTATTCGGAGGAATTTTATTATGGAATATATTTCCCCAAAAATAAGTTTAGAAAAAAATAATTGTTGGGCTGTAATTACATCGATTATTGGATAATAATCAAGGATTTATTTATGGAAAATTAATTAAGGAAATTGAATACGGAAATTTAAATTGGATCTGTAATAATCGTTAATCGATATCTGGAATAAGTCAGTTGTTGGAATTTGGGTCGACAAATATATGATACTTATATTCGACGCATAAAAATATATATGTGTAATACTAAATTATTAAATTGGGGATTAATTAAATTAGGTAGAATAAAAGAAGAAATTAATTTAAATAAAAGAAAAACTGAAATAAAAGGAAGGAATAAATCGGAACTGGTTCAGTTTGTGTTTAAACGAAATTTGGCATTCGGCCATTTGAGAGAGACAGAGAGTGAGATCGGGACCACGAGAGGGAGAGGGCGACGTGAGAGGGGGAGGGTACGAGCTCGGCAAGGCTCGAACTTGGAGCGCTGGCCAGCGGATGGACGTCCGTCGGGCGGCGTCGTGGGGCAACGAGGACGGCAAACCACGGGATGGCTTACAGACACGAAATTGGGGTCTGTGAATTCGTTGTTGAGGTAAGTCAATAGCTTTCCATTTTGATTTCCTCCTCTCATTGGCATTTTGTTGCTTGACAGTTCGGTGTAGTGTTGAACGGGACAGATTGGTGATGACGGGGTAGGGTGAACCGTTGTTCACGCTGGACCAGACACGAGTTGGTTCTTCCAGCTACTCCTCATCTAGCAAGCTTTCCACGCGGCAATCTTGGATTGAACCTCCATGCCTTGAAGTGTGCAATTATCCTCTAGCTTGTAGTGTACGTCTCCCTCTCGGCTTATAAATTTGTATAACAGGTGATGTGTTTTGGGAAAAATTACAGAGTGAAAATTGGAGGCTTCCTCTCGGCTGTGCTCTCTGTGAAAGGGGTCGAGAGTTGTATGTGAAGGGGTGCGTTACTGGATTCGTGTGAAGGGTTGGCAGTGGTGAAGGTGAGGATGCAGCTCCATTCCCTGGTCTTCTCGGATACCTTGGTGTGATGATCTCCTCCTCGGGTGTTTGAATATTGTGTACTATTATTAGTTACTTCAAATCTGTGACTATTGCTCCCTTGGATATGTCTAGATCTGTGGTTGCCTTTTGTTAAAGGATAATTGATGTGAGATAAAATGGTGGAAAAGGATGGATAATACGGTGCACCAATGTTTGATATTAGTTCTGTACATTTGAACATTTTCCATTGGTTGATATTTGTAAATATAGCTTTGCTGAGATAATGTACAGATTACAACTCTTATCAATATTGTGAGGGTGATGCTTTGTGGATTGGTTCTCTAAGAAAAGAGTGTTCCTTTGATGAATGTTATGAAGTCATATGTTGTATGTTGGATTTAAAGCTTGGGGTGTACTCTATTTAGGCTTGGAGATGTTTTGGCATGTGGTTGATATTATTGGAATCATGTTTGAAGTTTATTGCTGGTTTTTAGTCGATTTGGATATATTGGTTCGATGTTTCTGGTTATATTCAGTCAAAGTTATATTCTAATTGGAAATAGTTTAAAGAGAATAGCTCCAAGAATAATATAAAGGATAAATTGTTTACTAGGGAATATTGTTGTGAGTTGTGATTGGTGTTAGAGGATAATGTTGACGGAAATGGTTGAGTGTCTAAGTTGAACTTGGGTCAAGGATTCTTGTGTGTAACAAATGAATATGTGTTGAGATTGATGGGTTGTGATTTTAATGATAAATGTTATGAAATTGTGAAGGTATAAAAAGGAGAAGGACAAGGTTAATGTCATAATTGCGCTATGGATGCCAAGTAAGTTGATATTTATTGTGTTTTGGTCTTCGAACCCTACATCGCAAGAATTAGGATTGTATGTTGTGTGTTTACTAGATTTAGGTTCTTTTTAATGATATGTTTACTAGACATTTATATCGTTATATATGGTTGTATGTATTCACAAGCATATTGCATGACATAATTAATACATGTAAATAGGCGTGTGGGGGTTCGGGTGATTGGTGACTTTCCATACGGTAGGATACTCCCATGTAAGGACCAGGGTGAGATAAGAGTTAGCTACGTGGAATCTAGGGTTCACACTTTCCCCCATTCGGAAACCCCCAGCGTCTTTAACAAAAGTGATGATATCGGCATGTGGAACACCCCCGATGGATATATCTCCTCGCCGGAGTGACATGGTTTAGCCACATGGCCCTAGGGAGTATTCTACCTTAACTTCCAAAAGAGATACAGTTCTCTTCTGTAATGCATTGTATGATCACGCATATCATCTACATTGTATTTCATTCTATCACTTACTGAGTATTAGGCTCATTAGTTAGGTCTTGTAATGTAGGTATGTATGAGCAACAGGTGAACAGGTCAAATCCAGTTGATGAAGGATTTGCACGGGTGGATCTTGTGGCTGGCAGGGCTGAAGAGTAACTAGTTTTGTAATTAATAAAGTTAACAGCTTGAATTCAATAAATGTTCTATTTAATGCTTCTGCAATATTTTGAGAAAAATGATCTTATAAATGAATGTTGTTCTACAGCTAAAATGTTTTAAGATTTTAAGTAATGTGTTTAACACTCGGTTTTAAAAGAAAAGTCGTACTCTGATTTTATAAAAGAAAATGTTTTAAATTTCACGCGATTTTAAAGTAAATAAAAACCGGGTCATTACACTTACAGTTGTAGGAGAGCATACAAACGAAGAAATTTGTAATGCAACTAAAATTAGGTAGTTGAGATAAAATTACATTAGAGATTGTATCATTATGGTCAGTTAGTGAATTTTATTAAATATCATTATTAGTGTCTTGCTTGACAAAAATATTATGATTCATTTGATATTTGATGTTTAAAGCAATTATAGAAGAATTCATAGGTAATGTTGGTTGAAGATTTTAGCTGCAGATATTATGACTTTGAGAGTCTAATACTTAATAATTATGTTATTTTGGATTTTAATTAATGTCGTTGAGTTTTAAAATAGACTTAAATGTTTTGAGGTTTTTATTTACATAAGAAACTTTTGAAATTAATATTAAATATGT
Organism: Begonia loranthoides; assembly: GCA_022433065.1. Taxonomy (NCBI): domain Eukaryota; kingdom Viridiplantae; phylum Streptophyta; class Magnoliopsida; order Cucurbitales; family Begoniaceae; genus Begonia; species Begonia loranthoides. The sequence continues at coordinate 18,734,095 of CM039485.1, forward strand.
TAGCGTTTAAGTTAAAATTTTAATTAGATTATATTTAGTCAATGAGTAAATTTTAAGTAATTAGGGTTGGGAATTAAATTGGTAAAATTTAGTCAAATCAATTTGGTAAATAATTTGGAGGGTAAATGACAAATCAACCATCGTGGTTTTTGATCAATGACAAGTCAACCACTATAGTATTTTTTTTAACACATAAACCACTGACGTATAGAAAAATGACAAAGCCAACATCGCGGTCACGTTCGCCATAAACAAGTTGACATGAGACACACGGTGTCTCAAGACATCGTCTGAAGACACCGCGAGATATGCGGTGTCTTGAGACAAGACAATGCTTAGCTCGCGGTGTCTTAACAAGGTGAGACATAGAACTTTGTCTGTTGTCCAAATTATTCAACTAATAATGGAAAGAAAAAGAGAATTGAAAAGAGAATTACAGTCTTTCTTCACTTTGTCCAGTAGAACTTCTTATACGAAGAGTGAATATATGAGAGAAACAATTCAATAATCATTTGTCTCCCAAACAATTCAATTATTATTTGCAGTGTATTAACCTCGAGACAGAAAACGCAGGCATATAAGAGAGAACATTGTTGCTGCGTTCATCTGCGTCTGGAAAGAAAGACACTGCGGCATCTAGGAAGAAAGACACCGCAGTGTCTTGAGGTGTCTTGAAGTGTCTTGACTCAAGACACCCCAGTGTCTTGAGGTGTCTTGAGTCAAGACACCTCACACTGTTGAGGTGTCTTGAGTTAAAACACCTCCAGACACAGTGTGAGGTGTCTTGACTCAAGACACCTCAAGACACTAGGGTGTCTTGACTCAAGACACTCTGTTGAGGTGTCTTGACTCAATACACCTCAAGACTCTGCGGGGTCTTGAGTCAACACACCTCAACAGTGTGAGGTGTCTTGAGTCAAGACACCTAAAGACACTGGGGTGTCTTGAGTCAAGAGACCTCAAGACATCACGGTGTCTTGAATCAAGACACCTCAAGGCACTGCAGTGTCTTGAGACTTGGGTGTCTCAAGACACCGCGAGTCAAGACACCGTAGTCTCTTGTCCCAGACGCCGTGGTGTTTTTCTTACCAAATGCCGCAGCGTCTTTCTTCCCAGACACCGATGAACGCAGCGACAATATTCTCTCTTACGTGCCTGAGTTTTCTGTCTTGGGCTTAATACACATTGTTTGGGAGACAAATAATTATTGAATTGTTTCTCTCTGATATTCTCTCTTCGCATAAGAAGTTCTACTGGACAAAGTGAAGAAAGATTGTAATTATCCTTTCAATTCTCTTTTTCTTTCCATTATTTAGCTGAATAATTTGGACAATAGACAAAGTTCTACGTCTCACCTTGTTGAGACACCGCAAGCTACGCGCTGTCTTGTATCAAGACACCGCTTATCTCAAGGTGTCTTGAGACACCGTCTGTCTCATGTCAACTTGTTAACGGCAAACGTGACTGCGATGTTGGCTTTGTAATTTTTTCACACGTCAGTGGTTTATTTGTTAAAAAAAATACCATAGTGGTTGACTTGTCATTGACCAAAAACCACGATGGTTGATTTGTCATTTACCTTAATTTGGAAAAAAAAACTTTTAGGTTTCAAATTAAAACTAAATATTTATATGGGTCCTCATAGTTGCTATTAAAGCAACCATGTTTATAAAACAATTCTGTAAATTGTCTGTATGCCCATTGCACAGTTGAAATGACATCGATCCACTGGTAAGTGATTTTATTGTTTTTACATGTTTTCAAAATTTTTTTTATATTATTTAGTATATTTTGAAACAAACTTTGTTTTTATTTATTATAATGTTAAATAAATGAATTTTGAATACTTTGATTCAAACTTGAGATTAAGTATAGTCTTTTGTAATGTAGATTCTTGGCAAGCCAAAATAGAAAAAGAGCATAAGAGACATATAGATCAAGTTATGACTTTGTTATGTGGAAATGACAAAATTAGCAAGAAGAGGTGCAGAAGAAACCCCAAATTAAGAAGAGTATGTTACTATAGGCTTCAATCTTTTAGTGATGAAATTTATAGGATCATCTAGTCTACGATAATAAATTGTAAACTCCTAGGTTATGGAATTTATTAGTGAGTCATTTTTAATATTTTACCACACCAAAACTTTTATGGTTTCTTTAATATTCAAGGTTTAAATTAATTATTTAAATGCTAGACCAACTCAATATTAATGACGAGGACTTAAATTGAGGTTTTGATTTAAGAAAATTAATTTGAATATTAAATAAGAGATGGAAAGTTTCTGCATAAATTTTGATCGAGGAATATGAAAATTTAATAAATAGAATTTATGAAAGATCTTATTAACTTTAATTTAAAGAATAAATTGGAGATAAACTTAAGGTTTCGTATTAAGGCTAAATTTTATACTAATCATCACGAGAAGACTTCAAGATGGTTTGAACAATGGTAAATTACAATTATATGAGCATTGTATTTTTGGGAAATATAAAAGAATCATATTCATTAGGATCTCGACAGACCAACTCTGGTCCCTTCTGAGGGAGGGGCTACAATATGTTAACAACTATTAATGATTTCTCCAAAAAATTATGGTTTTCCTTTCTGAAAAGAAATAGTGATGTGTTTTCTAAATTCAAAGAGTGGAAAACTTTGATCAAACATACAAGTAGATCAAACATGTATACATTGATAATTAGTTGGAGATTTTTTTTGAACGAGTTTAACTCTTTCTATAACTTAGAAGGAATTTTAAGGCATTTAACAATCCTCGATATTCTGCAGCAAAATGGTGTGACAAATCAAATGTATAGGACTTTGTTGGAGAAGGTCCACCATATGCTCTCTGGTCTTGTTTATCTAGATCATTTTGGGTTGAAGCTGCTACTACTCTTGTTAGCACTTGAATTGTTTATGATCGGTCAAATACTTATGCCAAATATTCTAATTTGAGAGTATTTGGTTATTTTGCATATGTTAACGCTGATAATGACAAATTAGAATCTAAACTAGTGAAGTGCATATTTCTTGGCTACAAAAAGTAAGTCAAGGGAAATAAGTTATGATGTCTAGAATTCAAGAAAGTTATATTCAATAGAAGTGTTATATTTCATTAAGTTGTTATACTTGTTAATTCACCTTCTAAAGTTTTGTCTGAAAAGAATAAACATGTATCAAGTGCATAGGTGGAGTTTTCGATTAGATTAGGATTTATATCAAAGTCTTCAAGTCAATCTACTTGAGGTATTCAAGATGACATTTCTACATTGTCATGAATTTAAGCTTCAATACAGTAGCATTCTATTACCAAAGATAGGTTTAGAAACGGGATTGAACCTTCACAAAAAATATGGTAAAGCTGATCTAGTTCCTTATGCTTTGAATGTATAGAAGTATTAGTTCTAGTGAAGAATCATCTACCTATTCAGAGGTAGTCAGTTCTAATAATTCTAGCAAATGGATGATTGACATGGAGAAGGAAATAAAATCTTTAGTCAAGAATGGCACATGGGACGTAGTCAGATTACATGTGTAACGACCCAAATTTTTCTTTCAAAAACCCTACGTTATTTGAAAACTCTTTCTTCTGAACTCTTCAAAATCTTCTATAATTACATTTTAAATCTTTAAAAAACCATGTTCTCTTACTTCGAAAAATTTTTGCATAGCGGAAGACTTTTCTTTTTGAAAGTAAAATAAATCACAAACATTCAAAATAAACCACTTTCCATGAAATATTATTTTTACATAAATCATGATAAATTTCTTTTCTCTTTACATATTTTTGTTGTAACAACACCAAGTCTTCATTTTCATGGAAATACTTCCCCAACTACATCTTTCATCCATATCTTTCCATCCATGAATTCTTATCTAATTCATTACCTACATCACATAACTCATATATAAGTCTAATATTTAGTAACTATTGAATAATGAAACATGAAATGCAATCATTCAAAAAAACATACTGTTTCAATTTTTTTCTTTTCTGTTTCTGTCTTTGTTTTTCTTCTTTGTTGTTTCTTTCTTTTCTCTTTCCAGGAATGAGTAGACTTGGCAATGAGATACACACCACTAGTCTCCAACCTTTGGGGAGACAATCTTTAACCTCGGGGAAACCTTGGGAGTCCTTCGTTAGCAACCATGAATTTCAATGCGCGACGACCCAACGAACCTTTAGTCTGGTCTACCCCAACATCAATTGGAACAAACTAATGGGGTTATGTACCCATCGGTACAACCTTTGGGGATAGCGTATCTTCTAGACTCATTTTTGTATCTTCTTTTATCTTTTATCTTTCCTACATGAAAAAAATTTGCATGAGAAAACATTTTTATTTATCTCTTTGAAAACATGATGCATGAAATAATACAATTTGCATGCAGTCTAACACGTCAACATCACCTAACAAAGCATATTATCTATTAACATCATCTAACAAATCATCAAATCCTCAAATCAACTATAACATCATATAACAAATCATCAACTATAACATCATCTAACATATCATCAAATGCTCAAAACAACTATAACACTATCTAACAAATCATCAAATATAACATCATCTAACATATCATCTGGTGCATCACGAAAGTGAAATCCAAAAATAATAAAGATTTATGATGAAATATGATGCACTCGGCCAAAATTAGGAGAAACTTGCACTATGCAGTCGTTTGGCTAAAGAGTGGTCGACCAAAGATATCACAATTTCAATATTTGCTATTTTCTAGCTCAAAGTGGTCGACCAAAAGTAGGAGTAGTCGTTCACTTGCTAGACAGTTTCTATAATTTCTACAATTAACTTTAGGAATGTTCCAACTTAAGAAATTCATAACTTTCTGAATATATAAGCTTTTCTCATGAAATTTGGACAGCAACAGCCTCAATGGATGATAAATAACTCCTCCAAAAATAAGATTGAAAATGACCACGGATTTAGAAATATGATCGGTCGAATGAGATTGGGCGAAAATAATAAGAAATCTCAACTTACTCCTTTATATGGAAAGCTCCACTAATTTAGATTCTTCTTGAAAGTTGAACACAACTTCACATGTTCTTCCTCCAAGGAACAAGAACACGGATGCCAATAAGAAAAATTACTCAACTCACAAAATAACCTCAATTGTGATATCATACCACAAGTACTTTGGATAGAACACACTAAAGGAGAATAAGGAATCACTCCAAATTCAAGGGAATAAAGCAAAGGCTCTTGTATTCAAATTTTACTATCTTAAACACTAACGTAAGGTGTCTTGAAATAGCCAATTACAAACTATGGAATAGGAAATAACAATAAAAGAAACAAACTGTAGTGACCCAGTTTTCATACACTCAAAACGTTGAGATTTAAAGCACTTTTTCTTTTATAAAATATAGCATAGCAGAAGACTTTTTTGATATAAAAGCATTTGAGAAAAAGATGTAATAAATACCATGGATAAAATTTCTTTCATTAACTCTTTAAACTTTTTACAAAATGTATCATACATTGAAAACCATTGCATATTACTTTCCATTTTATCCCTTAGCCTAACCAGTCACAAGGTCCGCAATGTGTAAATTCTCCACTACCTACTCCTATCCATTCTTTAGCATGCTCACCTACATCAAAAGTTTTAATGACTCAATTTTTTTTTACTTTTTTAAAATGGAAATTTAAAAGTTTCTTTTATGAGCTACTAAAAACATTTTTAAATTAAAATTAGAGTTCTTTTCTAATACGTCGGACCGTTAAAAACCCTTTCTTTAACTCGTTATAAGCAGTGGAAAACTATAGTTATAAAATCTATTCTCAAAACATAGCGAAAGCGTAATTAATTCAGTTAAGGAATACTAAACAATTTAATACGGGTTAATTACAAAATATTTTCTCTTTTACTCTCTTTTAGCCTGGCCAACCACAAGTTTTGCGGTGCAAATCCCTCATCAACTACTTCATTATTTGTTCTCTCGCGTGCACCTATACCAGAAGCAAACTGTGAGCCGAGGCCCAATAAGAAATGAGATATGCAGTATGTATACCTCTAACTCATTATGTCGGAATGGGTCTGCCCCAACCGTTCTTTTCTTTATATCGGGATGGGTCTGCCCCAACTGTTCTCTTCTTTAAGTTTTGACATAACTTGTACATCAAAACGGAGATTGAAGGAGCCCATGTATGAGGGAATAGTCTTGGTTGGCTTCTAACCTCCTGTATGTAGCTAGTCTCGTTCCCGACAAGAGAGGGGTATAAAGTCTAGCTGCCAAATTAGATCCGAACTACCCATCCATCCCCCAACTCTCCATTCTTCTTCTTTAATTCTTCTTCTCATATAACTCGTACATTGAGCGGGAGATTGAAGGAACCCATGTGTGAGGGAATAGTCCTGGTCGGCTTCTAACCTCCTGTCGGTAGCTAGTCTCATTTCCAACAAAGGAGGGGCGTAAAGTCAACCTACCAGATTAGATCTGAACTACCCATCTGTCCCTCAACTCCGCATATATCCTCTTTAATCTTCCTCCTCACTCATATGCATATGAGTACCACCCCAGAGGTGGCACTTCCTACTTGTTTTTATTAATATGATGCATGTCAGTGCAAATGCTAACATTACAATTATAAGCCAATCAATCCATTCATCAAGGAAATAATAGCAACATAAGAAGCAATAACGATATAGATGTGCTTGTTAATTTAAGGAAAACAATAACACGATAGATATACTAGGCAATTTAAAGAAATGATAAAATATAGGCATGCTTGGTAATTTAAAGAAAGCGATAACAATATAGACTTGCTTGGCCATTTAAAGAAAATAATAAATAACAACAATGTAGACATGCTCGGTAGTTTAAAGAAAAGCAATAACAATATAGACATGCTTAGTAATTTAAAAGGAACTAAGGGAAATAAAATGATATGCTAACATCCTAAACATGCTTAGAGATTAAAGTAATAGCATGCGAACAACATAGGCATAACATGGCAGCATAGCAGAAATGTAAACAAGCAATTCAAAGAAAGACACTGGTAATGGTGTAGGGCTTCCACAGGCCAATGACTTTGTCTCAATTGTTTACCTCAAATCTTTATCGTGTTTGGCACTTAATAGTTATCCTTCTTTTTGGATAGCTTCATAATCAAAACATCTATTGTAATTACTCAGTTATTTAAAACACGTGAAATTTAAAACTTTTGTACAACAACTGTAAATCTTTATTAAAACCTTTTAATATGAAATCAGAGTTCTCTTCTTATAACTGAACCGTTAAAATCCTCTTACTTTGATCGTTACCAAAATTGTTATAAATAGTAGAAAACTATAGTTTTAAAATCTTTTAGCAAAACATAGCGGAAGCGTAGATTACTTTTTTTTAAAAACGTAGCAGAAGCATAATTAATTCATTTAAAGACAATTAATAAAGTATTACTGTATATTTTGCAAAACTAGTTACTCTTTACATTAGTTATCCTAACCAGCCACAAGTCTCACCCTTGCAAATTCTTCATCAGTTGCTCCTAAATCTGTTTGTCATAAACTATGAGTCTAAGGCTCAGTAAGTGATAATACATAATATACTACATGCTCATGTTGTGCCCTTTAAAAATCATTATGCAGTTTTTGTTCTCATCTTTTTCTTATCTTCTTAACTTTTATGTTTTAATCTTAATTATATTTCTGTTTTCTGTTTATGACCTCTGGTATAGCAGCAATGACATAATCTGAAAGCCAATTAATCATTGGTTGTTTGTCTTGACATAATCTAGGGACTGTCTAGGCATAATCTAGGGACATGCAAGCGATATGAGTAGCAATGGCATAATCCAAAAGCTAACTAGCGGCAATGGCATAATCTGAAAGTCCGCTAGCGATTGTGCCCACGAAAGACTTAAACAACCTCACATCATATCGTCGCCTTTTTCTTTTCTTTACTTTACTCTTCGTTATTTATTAATTCTTTTTCTTTACTTTTTATTGCTTATTATTTGTTTATTATCCATTTCAAAACCGTGCATAAAATCCATTTTCGTATGCTTTTGAAAATCGTGATGCATGATGCTCGTGAATACATACAAGTTCTAACAGTTAATATGGAAACGTAAATAAATATTCAACATGCGAATCACAAAACATGCTATAAAACTGTAAACATGCTATAAAATAGTAAATAACGAAACATGTTATGAATGACTATAGACATGCTCTAAAACAGTAAACAACGAAATGTGCTTTAAAAAATGTAGACACGCTTGGAAAGCGGTAAGCAACGAAACATGTATATCCTATTCTTGCGATGTAGGGCTCGAAGACCAAAGCACACACGTATCACTTACTTCGATTGCTTAAGGCGTTCACACTTAATTGTTATCTTTCTTCTTTTTAGTACCTTCACAATTAGAAACATTTATTCATTAATAAAATCAATTAATCTACTTATTAGTCTTAAAATCTTTGCTATTCTAATTCCTCGTTACTTAATAAAATCTCCTTGATGAAGCTGTTTCATTAATTACTACTTAGCCTAATAATTAATCCCAATAACCATGCGTAACCAATTAACAACTCCTCCTCCAACAATATAGTCCAATTCAACATTTTAACATCCCAACAACATAGTACAATACAGCAAGGCTAATTCCAACATTTATTCCATTTCTTTACCATTTATAAACCAAACATAAAACATCATCCAACAATAGGTTAACAATTCCCTTTTTAACACTTCTAATAACTACAATAGATAAAAAATCTAACTTAACATAATTCTCCCTCTTATCTCAAAATATTCCTCTAACTAATTACTTTTCATAGACAGAACATAAACATTCCAAATAAATTCACGGCCAGCAACTCACACAACCAATAGAGTGCACAAATCCATACTTCAACCATCACAGAATATTAACCCAATTAACAAAGCATTGATTTCCCAGAACATACATCCAACGTATTCACAGTTGCATAATCAAACCAAAGATTATCACTACCAACAACGAACAATCATCCAATATGTTGATTCAAAACATTAGCTTAACAAATTCCTATGTCCAACAATATGTCCATAATAACTATCCTTAACATGCTTCAAACTAATTAACAAGGAAGGAAGTCAATTACCTAAGGAGCTAGGAAGCTCAAGCTGAACCTGGACAAACCTCAAAGGCAGAGAGCTCGCGCAGAACAATTCATGAAATCCACACCCACACCCACGTATCACTTGAAGGAAACACACAAACTCTCATGGATCCACAGAACACTCATCGAGAGCAATCACACAGAGAGCACATTCTTACCAATGAGGGAGATGAAATGTAGAAGAATACCAGAGAAGAGAGACTTAAGGCGTGGAGCTTACGTGGAAGGGATGGCCACTTCAGCAAATGGAGAGGGAGAGGCATGGTCCAGGCATGGGGTTTGTCCTCCATGTCGACTGAGTGGGAATTAAATAACAAAACGACAAGGAAACGTATTATTTAAACCCTTTTTTTTTTTGTAATTCTAGGACATTTAGAACAATGGAGTGTCCTGGCATCATCCGCGATCATACGAAATCCTACATTTCACACAAAAAATTGCATTTTGGGATGAAGGGAGTCATCCTTGCCGATGAATATCTGAAACTGTCCAGAAATTTGGACAGATCAAAGCTTCGTCGTCCACCACTATCCGTACAATGTGTTTTCAAACATGGATCCTTGTCCGTATGCGTCTGAAGTCCCAATTACACATGATTTTTGCTGCATCCAAAATCTACCACCACACACTTTTTCATTCAAATTCCATACTTTACTTATCCCATAATATTTATTCCATATAAACATGTCCTAATTTAACACGTACCTTAACACAATGTAACATATGAATTATTCCCACAATTAATTACACCTCATACACGGGGAAAATATTACCGAGGTATTACATCTATCATTAATAATTACGACTTATAACTTTCATTTCCTTTTTGTATTCTAACTTATACAATAATTCTAAGAACTTCTTTGACGCCTAAACGGAACATAACCTATTTCACCTGAACTATCAGTAGACTGCACATTCCAAGGAAATAGAAAGCATATGTCCAACCTCAACCATTTAACAGTTTCTAGTAATAGTTACGACAGAGAACATTACACATGTATCGTTAACAGAACATGAAATTTTCAATATGGTTATCCACAATCATTAACAGAAGCATGGCAGAGATCCAACATTTCATGCTTCACATAGAACAATAAGGATAGTGACTATATCCAAACAATTTGGTCTATGATATCCATTACAAAGAGTTTATCGAACCTTAATCCAAGAATAGAGTATTTCATTGACAAATTCTCTCATCTAACAATTTGATTTAGAGCATCAATGTAACATTCTCTACGTCCAACAATTTGGCCATAATAGTTATCCTTAACATGCTTCAGACTAAAATTAACAGAGGAGAATTGGGTTACCTAGAGGAAGAACCAAGACGAACTAGGACATTTGAAAGCAGGAGCTAAATCCCAAGGCCCAACTTAACACTCCACTTGTTTACCCACTTCACACCACTCAGAATTCTCACACTGCTCACACACTCCAAAGAATTAACACTCTCGCACGCAGAATACAATGCAGAAGGAAGGACTAGACTAGGCCCTTAATAGATGGAGCTTACCTAGGGAGGGATAGTTGTACACCAAACGGAGAGGGAGGGGCATTCTTCGACATGGAGAGGGTGTGTCCAGGCATGGGGGAAGGTACCCTTTATCGTAGTAGTGGGTTTTAAATGACAAAATGACAAGAAATTGTATTATTTAAAACCTAAATATTCACATAACTGACTTTTTGGACGAGGGAGTGCGTCCTTTCCTCGTACGCATTCGTCCGAAATCAACATTTCCCAGGCATAATGTCTTTTCGAACAGAGGAAGTCATCCCCGCCTTCGTCTGCTTGCGTCTTAAACTTTCCAAAAATTGGACAGATTCAAACCTTCAACGTCCGCTGCCGTCCGCGCTCGTTCTGACTCTTCTGAATTCTTGCGTTGAAGTACAAATTGGGACGTGAAGCCTCATCCTGCATCGTCCCAAAATGTAGGGATGACGTGAAATGCATTTTCGGACTCAGCTCCCAGTCCACGTGTGTCCGAAATCTTAAATGCACATGACATTCCTTGCGTCTGAAATCTCAAGTATACTTTTTTTCATCAAAATTTCATACTTTAAATACTCCATAATATTTACCCCATATATGCACGTCATAACTTAACTTGTACTGCAATATAAGAATTTATCCAACAATTAATTACATATCATTCACGAGAAAAAATTAACGCGGTATTACACAAAATTTATCCTTTGCGGTATTACATATCTATAAGCCTAATGCTTGGTAAGAAATGAGATGCAGTAAAAATCATGAATTGCATCAAACATAAAACACTTCCAATTAATTTCCTTTCTTTTCTTTACTCTACTTATTGTTTCATCATTGGACACTTCACTCATATTCTTCTCTCAATGGATTAAGTATCCAATCATCTATCATATGAGTCAAGTATCCAAGCCTCTAACCATTTATCCTTTCCTTTAGATTGAACATTGAACACTTAACTCATAACTTTCCATATTGGATCAAGCATCCAAGCCTTCATCATATGAGTCTAGTATTCAAGCCTTTAATCATTCGTCCAAGCCTCTATCATTGGGAACTTGTCCACCAAGCCTTTATCATTGGTTAATTACTCAAGCCTCTATCATTGGATCAAAGATCCAAGCCTTTACCATTGGTTAATTCCTCATTTTCTTTACCTTTCTTTACTTGAAATCCATAAGCATTACAAGTAGTTTTCTTAACAATTCTTAAAAACAATATGATGCATGTGCATAAATGAATGCATACAACTTAACATATCCTCTAGATTATCATCAATACAACATCAAATCTCCAAATTACAACATGATCAACAACATAACATTTATCAAACACAAGCATCAAAACAACAATCATCAATATAATCATTTGCACTTAACATTTCTTAAGTATAAACATCATCAACATGTTCTTAACAACAATAAAATCAAGAACCTATCATCTATCAAACGCAAGCATCTCCTAACAATGAAACCCTATTTCTTATGATGTAGCCCAAAAGGAAAACACACTAATTCATTTCCTACCTTTTTTCTTCAAGGTGAAGCCTTCTCCTCCCTCCAATCTTTCTCTTCTTCTTATTCTTCACAGAACTCTCTTTTTTCTTAAACTTCTCTCTCTTTCTCTCATGGCTATCCCCCTCCTTCTCAAGTTTTTCCCTTCTTATAATAACTCCAAACCTTCTTCAACAAACCAAAGCAGCTCGTGGCATTCTTGAATCAAAGCCTTGGTGAGTCATCCCTAATTTATCCAATAAAATCATGACATTCCTGCTTTTTTTTGGCGACCCTTCGCATTATTGGTCGATCAACCCCTTCAAATGATCGTCTACAAAATAGCTTGAAAATAGACTATATATTCATCAAAAAACTTGTAGATCACCTTCATGCAAGTGATCGACTGTAAAACACAATTTTACAATTTGTAATGACCATGAACGACTGGTAAACCCTTATGATTGATCGGTAAATTCAATTCTGCATAGACACCAGTTGTTCAACACAAAACCTCCTCATTTCGACCTGTAAAGAAGGTGAACAACCACATCTCACCTTGATCGACCACTAAATAACAGAGAACCCCAATTTCCTTATTTTATTTATATTCTGGCCAATCAACCCTTCAAGTGATCGACCACTCCTCCCAGCAAACATACAATACTCACCCAAATCTTCATTCTCCCATAAACCATATCAACACTACCAATATTATACCACAAATCCTTATTCCAGCACAATACCATCAAAAACTGTAATATCCCAATTTTTATATCGAAATTTAAAAATAATAAATTGGAAAATAATTGGGGATATTCAAATTAGTGGAATAAATTATTGGGATATTACTAAGGACGTAAGTATTATATATGGATTGAACCGGTTTTGGTTTGGCTCGATCCGAAATAATTAGGTAACTTGGTTTAATTAGAAATGAAGAAAACAAAAGATAAGTTGGAATTAAAATGTAGGAGAATAATTAATTAGAAATTTATTAAATTAAATTAAAGGAAATTGATTTAAGTTAACGAAAATGTGGAATTGATTTAAGTTAAAGAAAAAGTTGAATGAATAAACCGGTTCCCCATGAACCGGTTTAGTTAAAATGAGTTGGCCTCTAGCCATTTGAGAGAAAGAACGAGAGAGAGACAAAGAACAGAGAGAGGGACGAAGGCGAGACCGAGGGGGAGGGGACGCGAGCTCTGCAATCTCATGCGACAAAGGATCGGGCTCGGGAGGACACCGACGAGCGTGGCATGTCTTGCAGGGATGATTCTGAGTTAGGAATCGTTGGTGGAGGTAAGCTCGTTGATGGATTTAACTCTGTTCTATATTCTTCTCCCTGGCATTGACTGGAATTCGGTCAAGTGTGGCCGTGTGTTGCTTCGGGAGGCGATGACCAGGGCGAGATTGGCGTGATGGCAGGGGGCAAATTGGACCAGACCAGGTTGAACATCCTCATCTGGCAAGCTTTCCACGTGGAGCTTGGTAAGTGGACCACCATCCTTCGAAGTGTGTGATCTCTGTGTCTTGATGCATCTTCTCTACCTATATAGACATGATAATGATGCTGGGATGGAGAGGACTTTTGCAACTACTCTCGGGTGCTCTATGGTTGGGGCTCTCTGTTAAGCAAAAAAGGAAACAAAGAATGAAGAGGAGAAAAGAGGCTTTTCTCGGGTCTTAAGTGAGAAAACAGAAGCATGTAGACAGAAGGAGTGGAAGGTCTCTAGAGTCTTCTCAGGTCCTCTTCTTGTATGATGAATTCTTTCTCATCTTTTATGGATTTGATTGTATTGACAGTAGAAGAAAAGAGTGATGGTAGTTACTGCCTGATACATGTTTCGAATCTGTTGTTTGATGTTTTGATTCTACCTCAGGCTTTAGTTTTGCTTTTAGTCATTGAGAAGAAATGTCAGTCTGCTGAAAGTGTTTGGTTGTTGAAAGTGTTTGTTTCTTTTAGTTTGGTTTTGCCGAGAATGAACTAATGACAGAAGTTATAGTAACTTTGTTTGTTCAATTAAGGTTGCAGCATTTCGTTATGTTCCACTCTCTATAGGTTGTGTTTTGGTTCGATTATTGCCAGCGTCTATTGAAGTGATAATCTGCTGTTCAGTTTCTGCCTTCAACTAACTCATTGCTACTATTAGTTTTAAGGATCTTAGATAAATGTTCAATGTATACCCTCTATTCCTTTGTGAATTGTGCATTGTTGTGGAATAATACAGCCAATGGTTTGTATAATTGCTAAAAAAGAGGAAGTTGGAAATATGTGAATAAAGACAAATCGGTTTCTGTTTTGTGATAGATTTGGTATATGTTTAAATGTTTCTGGTAAATATGGATTGGGATTTGGTATAGGTTGTTGAATATGGATGTTTCTTCTTGTTGAGATTTTGTTCTTAGACAGGAAAGGCTTATGATGGTTTATTGTCACTTGGAATATTACAGTGTATAAGTTGACTTTGTAAATTATTCACTTGATAATTCCATGTTAATGTGGGAATTAAATGGTTCTCTACTCTGCGGTGGGAAATATGATTTCGTGATAAAACACTATTTTGTTTTGTAATGTAAATTCTTTATTATCAGGTCACATTGATGGAATGAGCAACTATAATGGGTTGTTGCTAGTTAGTTACGCATGTTGGCTATGAGACTGTTATGGTGTGTTAAGTTATTTTGTTCTCTATGAGTGAGATCGATAAGGGCCTCATAATTGTTCATATAATAGTTTTTGAAGGTACTAAGTCGATTGACATAATCCAATTGAATACTCCAGGTAAGTTGATACTTACTGTGTTTTGGTCTTCAGACCTTTCATCACAAGAATTAGGATTGTATGTTGTGTGTTTACTAAATTTAGGTTCTTTTGATGATATGTTTACTAGACATTTATATCATCATATAGGGTTGTATGTATTCACGAGCATAATACATGACATAATTGATATATGTAACTAGGCGTGTGGGGGTTCGGGTGATTGGTAACTTTCCATACGGTAGGATACTCCCATGTAGGGAGTAGTGTGAGAAGAGAGTTAGCTATATGGAATCTATGGTTCACACTTTCCCCTGTTCTGAAGACCCCAACGTCATCAACAAAAGTTAGGATACCTGCTTGTGGTAACACCTCCGATGGATATATCTCCTCGTTGGAGTGACTGGTTAGGCCATATGACTCTAGGGAGTATTTCACCTTAACTTCCAAAAGAGATATGGTTCTCTTCTGTAATTCATCGAATGATCATGCATATCATCTGCATTGTATTTCATTCTATCACTTACTGAGTGTTAGACTCATTAGTTTAGGTCTTGTGATGTAGGTATGTATGAGCAATAGGAGAACAGGTCAAAGACAGTTGATGAAGGATTTGCACGGGTGGATCTTGTGGCTGGTTGGGCTAAAGAGTTTTAAAAAGGAAATTATTTGAAAAAGGGTTTGTAAATTATTTAATATTCCTTAATGTTTTGTTTTTAATTCCGTTGCGTTTCACAAAATGATTTTATTACTTCTGCTGAAATGGATAAGTGTTTTAACTAAAGAGTTTTAACGATCGGGTTTTATAAGGAAAAGTCTCACTCTGATTTTATAAAAGGAAAAGTTTTGAGTTTTACGCGATTTTAAAGTAAATAAAAATTGGGTCGTTACAGTTGGTATCAGAGCGTCCCGGGTTTTTAAAACTGATTCTGTATACTGCCTACCAGCACAAACTTCAATGTGGAAATACTCCATCGACTGTAAGTATTGCAATTAGTTCTTTCCTTATCTAATTATTTATGTGCTTTTTTTGTCCTGCGATGAAAGGGGTATCAAGGTCAGAGTAACTTAAAATATTGGACTAGAGAAGTTACGAGTGACGAAGATGAGACTATCAATCGGTTGACTGAGTTGACTGTAAACTAAAAAGGTATGGTATTTGGATAATTGTAATTGATGCAAGCAATAGTGATTCTTTTGATAGAATTGAATGATGGAAATGATAATAGATAGACAATACTGGAATTGCTTGGGTTTTGAGTGCAGAAATTAGCTTTGAGAGAGTAAAGAAACAAACGAGACTCTGCCCAAATTTTTATAAATTGGAAAGTGGATAAGTGAAAATCAAACTTTGCACGAGTTAGGTTAAATGAGCATTTTAACAAGATAGCCTAAGCTACAAGGAGTTAGATAAGGGTAGACTTATTATGAGAAGGAAGAACATTAAGGATTAGTGGCTAAGTCAAATTACAAGGACGACAAAAGATTAGTCAAGTGTTTATCCACATGGTCAGAATTATTAAGGATTTGTAGAGTGAGTGTTTTGGATCTTTAGCAATAGATCGTTGGGTATTTGATACTGTGATCACTACCCATTGGGTTAAGTTGGGAATCTATCTTGAGTTAGGATAAGGAACCATTTTTGGTTGGACCGAGAAATTAATTAAGTATGGCTTCCTGGATAGATTAGATTTTTGTCATGAACTGGGAATTTGGAGACATAATTTGTTTGTACAATTGACCGAGATTAAAATTGAGGACGAATTTTGAGAGGATTAAGATACTCACTATCTGCCGTTTTGAGTTGTAATCTAAGCTATGTTAGGAATGATATCTTGGTAATTGGTTGAGTTCAAAGAAATTTAAAATGGATAATAAGGTCTGTGTTAGATTTGATTTAAGTTCTCTATCTCGAGTGAGACTTAATCAGGACAATCAAAGATGTGACTACAATGATGAAGATAGAGTTTGAGAAAATTTCTATCACAATATAGACATGTTAACTAAGGAAATTTACTCAACTCTGGTTGTAGGGGAAACGGTTGTGGTCTATTAAAGTTAAGTAAAGTGTTGTCATGGCTTGCCTCAAATCGTATGAGCAGTCATGACATAGGTTATACTAGTTTATGCAATGACTTAAGATAAAGATTTATAGAGGTGTAAGATATGAAGGAAAGTTGAGACTTAGAAAAATGGTTGGAAAGTCTATGTGTGTAATGAAATGATTATTTTCTCTAAGGTGGATTTCAAATTCTAAATTGATAGATTTTGAGGAACAATTAGACCAGAAGGTTTTAATTTATGGATCTATGGGATTCTCTTAACGTAGAGGGAAAGCATGCTATGTGCTGAGTTGAATTACAGGATAAAGAATCTGTCTAAGAGTCTGGATAAAACACTGTATGATTAACATTAATAATTCACTTCGATTGGATATTAGCAATATATAATTTGGAACGATTCAAGTTCGGTTCTAAATTGGAGTGTAATTCTGTCGTATATAAGGGTTATCTCTTATAGGACAAGATATAGGTTTGATAATCATTAAGTCGGTACTCGAACATATTGATGGTTGGTCTACCGAGAGAATCGTGGAATGGAATTAGTTGTTACTTTGAATTTGTTGCTAACAGATTTAATTAAAGAAATTGTTCAGGTTAATAAATAATTGATTAAGGTTTTACTGTCCACAGCCAAAAATGGAAACGGACACGGACACGGAAACAGAAATGGAAACAAACACGGGCACAGAAACAGAAACGGAAACGGACAAGAACACAGAAACAGAAACAAAAACAAAAATAGAAATGGACACGGGAACGGAAACAAAAACAAAGACAGAAACGGAAACGGAAATGGAAACGAATCTCTAGAAATGAATTTCAGGGAATGAATACGAATACAGATACGGATGTAGAAACGGATACAGATACGGAGATGGATACAAATACAGATATAAAGATGGATACAGAAACAGATACAGAGACAGATACAGATACAGAGACTGATACAGATACGGATACGAAAATGGATACAGATACAGACACGGATACGTAAATTGATAAAATAAAATAAAAATAAAAAATAAAATAAAATAAAATTTAATTTAGTACTATGGCTTCAACAACTTAAGTCGCGATCATTAAAGGAGAAGTTTATGATCTAACAAACTTGAAAGGATGAATCCAAATTGTAAAGAGCAAAAGAGCAAAAGTGAATGAGATTTTATGTTACACGCTAATAATGGTTGGAACGGACTAGGATTGGGCGTGGTATGGTAGTATGTTAAAAACAATGTAAGGGTTGGTCGTGTAGATAGTTTGTTAGAATTAAAATACACTATGAGGAATACAAGGTGATAAAAAGGAATTACTTGTTCGAAGAGAATGAAATTGTATACTATATGCATAGGTATTGTCAAGACTTTATGTGGTGTTCTCAGTGCTTGGGGGTGATGTGACAGGACTGAGTAATTTAATAATTGTTGAAAACATGTCACTTTACGTTTGAAGAATTGGATTTAAGTTTGGTTCTACCAATGGATGAAATTTTGGTGAACTATATTGATCGAGTATGAATCAAGTGATGAAATGAACCGTAGAATATATGGAGAGTAAGAATGTCAGCTTCAAATTATGGTAGAGTAATGAAAGAAATCAAATTGATAGATGTCATGCCGGATCGAAGTGACGTTTTAAGTGAAATGAAAGTGGTCATTTCGTCAACAATTGTCAAATTGTGACTTATAAAATCAGAAGTGATTGCCCAAAGTTATATTTTATTGGAAATGACACGAATAAGGGTGAAATTTTATGAGTTAGAATGAGATTTTGGAGGATTAGGATCTTCAAAATGCAATAAAGTTATTCATATTACGGTGATTTGACATAAATTATTGGATGTAAATTTGGACGTTTCGTGTAAAAATAGGATATGAGAAGTTAAGCTTAGTTGTAGCTTGAAGGAATAATGACGCTGACCAAATTTCGAGGAAAAAATTTCTATAAGGAGGAAGGATTGTAATATCCTGATTTTTATATCAAAATTTAAAAATGATAAATTGTAAAATAATTGGGGATATTTGAATTAGTCGAATAAATTATCGGGATATTACAAAGGATGTAAGTATTATATATGGACTGAACCGGTTTTGGTTCGGCTCAGTTCGAAATAATTAGGTGACTTGGTTTTAATTAGAAATGAAGAAAATAAAAAGATAAGTTGGAATTAAAATGTAAGAGAATAATTAATTAGAAATTTATTAAATTAAATTAAAGGAAATTGATTTAAGTTAAAGAAAAAGTGGAATTGATTTAAGTTAAAGAAAAAGTGGAATGAATAAACCGGTTCCTCTTCAACCGGATTAGTTAAAATGAGTTGGCCTTCGGCCATTTGAGAGAAAGAACGAGAGAGAGACAAAGAATAGAGAGAGGGACGAAGGAGAGACCGAGGGGGAGGCGACGCTACCTCGGCAATCTCTGGCGACGAAAGCTCGGGCTCGGGAGGAAGCCGGCATGCGACTCCGGCGAGCGTGCAAACTGTTGCGGGCGGTGAACGACTGCGAGCTAGGGCTCAGTGTGCCGCGTCTTGCAGGAAAAATTCTGAGCTGTGAATCGTTGGTGGAGGTAAGCTCGTTGATGGATTTAACTATGTTCCGTATTCTTCTCCCTAGCATTGACTGGAATTCGGCCGAGTGTGGTCATGTGTTGCTTTGGGTGGCAATGACCGAGATGGGATTGGCGTGATGCCAGGGGAAAATTGGACCGGACTAGGTTGGACTTCCTCATCTGGTAAGCTTTCGCACGTGGAGCTTGATAAGTGGACCACCATCCTTTGAAGTGTGTGATCTCTGTGTCTTGATGCATCTTCTCTGCCTATATAGACACGATTGTGATGCTGGGATGGAGAGCATCACAATGATGGAATGAGCAACTATAATGGTTTGTTGCTAGTTAGTTATTCATGTTGGCTATGGGACTATTATGGTGTGTTAATTTATTCTATTCTCTATGAGTGAGATTGATAAGGGCCTAATAATTGTTCATTTAACAGTTTTTGAAGGTACTAAGTCGATTGACATAATCGCATTGAAGACTCCAGGTAAGTTGATACTTACTGTGTTTTGGTCTTCGGACCCTACATCGCAAGAATTAGGATTGTACGCTGTGTGTTTACTAGATTTGCGTTCTTTTAATGATATGTTTACTAGACATTTATATCAACATATAGGGTTGTGTCTATTCACGACATAATTAATATATGTAAATAGGCGTGTGGGGGTTCGGGTGATTGGTGACTCTCCATACGGTAGGATACTCCCATGTAGGGAGTAGTGTGAGAAGAGAGTTAGCTACATGGAATCTAGGGTTAACACTTTCCCCCGTTCTGAAACCCCCAACGTCTTCAACAAAAGTGAGGATACTGAAGGATTGATATACGCCTAGAGAGGGGGGGGGGTGTGAATATAACGTGTCTAATATTTTCGTGCGATATTTTAATCTCTAATTACCCTAAGTGATTTCATGCATATAATTAAAATATCGATAACAAATATATGCAATAATGTAAAGAGTAAAGGTTAGAGAAATGCACGCAATATTTGTTTACGCGGTTCGGCAAACTCACCTACGTCCGCGCTCCAAGTTTCACTTGGAGATATACTAAATAATTGGCTTATGGGTGCCAATAAAACCGTTTACAAATTGACTATTAAATGGGGCGTCACCCTAGAATAATTATAAGGTCGTCAACCTTAGACTCTTACGACTCGTCACCCTAAATTTGACTATTGCTGGGCGTCACCCTATAATTGAACTTACGGGCGTTCAATCGAGCCTATATGTGTTTCGGGTTGTCACCCTCGTATGATGAATTCTTAGGGTATCACCCTTTACAATCAATCACAATAAAGATTCGGAAATTAAACCGCAATCTAACTAATCCGAATTCTCCCAAATATAACTCGTAAGTTTATGTGTTGGGAAGAATTGGATTTACAACAATATTATAAGCTCACAAAGATTGGAATCGCATATTAAATTTGGCAGGGCTTCACCATGATTCTCGGTTCGTTGTAGAGAGCTTGGAGTGTTCTCATATTTATAAACACTGCACTTCCGAATGTCCTCAGCGTCCACATCGTCCGCATGACCATTGAAAAAAAATGCCCGTTGAGAAAAATAGCCGTTGCACAATTCTGGGCATTTACGGACGCCAATCTAATCGTCCGCCGCGTCCGCATACATCGTCCGCTTCACATCCAGAAAATGGCAGATTCATATCGGACGCCTATGCCTAGCGTCCACTTCGTCCGGGTATATCGTCCGCATGATCTTCCCAAAGAACAGATTCATATTGGACGCCAAGGTTTGGTGTCCGCTTCGTCCGGGTCGTCCGCATATTCACAGATATGTTGGGGACGCCAAAACAACGTCCTCTTCTCCTTTTCCCGTCTGCACATCTGAAGAGCTGTGGACGCTATTTCACGTCCACATCGTCCGTGGCCATCGTCCGCATAGAACACTGAAAGGCAGAAACATATAGGACTCCAGTTTTGGCGTCCTCTTCATCCGTGGGCATACAGTCAACCTTCTTCATTACACAAAACGCTTCCCTAAGTCACTTGAACATTCCATATCACTGCATAGACTTAGAGAAACACGTTAAACATTACCAATACCCTTGATCAAAGGTATTCTCAATTTAATCGATAAAATGATATATAGAAATTCAATGTATAAACAACTTTTACACTTTATTAAATTTCACATCATCTAGATCACATAGTCTAAACAATCTCCCTTATTGATGATGTCCAAAACATATAAA
Organism: Begonia loranthoides; assembly: GCA_022433065.1. Classification (NCBI taxonomy): domain Eukaryota; kingdom Viridiplantae; phylum Streptophyta; class Magnoliopsida; order Cucurbitales; family Begoniaceae; genus Begonia; species Begonia loranthoides. The sequence goes on from CM039485.1 coordinate 18,755,808, forward strand.
GTTGTTTATATTCAAACCTAAGCATGTGCCACAAATATTGCATATTTGATTTGCTAAATTAAGTTATGCATCCACCGATTAATCCAAGCAACATGCTACTAAAATACAACTTATTGATTTACTAAATTAACACACAATTTAGTCATCATCAAAATAAAACTTAGCCTAACAAAAAGGCTAACAATCTCCCCCTTTTTGATGATGATAAAATCCAATAAGTTGTTTACCCTAAAACTAAGCATTTGCATATAACTATTGCATATTAGAATTCTCCAAATCAGTTATACAATATATCAACAATGAATCCATGCACAATGCTACTAAAATACAACTTATATATCCTTCTCCCCCTTTTTGTCATAATCAAAAAGTAATTCTAGGGGAAGAGAGTCAAACAGAATCAACAATATTGACAACACTCAATTCTACTAAAAATTTTATCAACAAAAATTCATCAAAATATTTATGGAAGAAAATGTCCCCCTTTAACATTATCAACATGAGTAAAGTAAGGGAAATGACATGATTATCCAATATGTGGTCAAAGATATAATACCGAGTTCATAAAAACCACACACAAGACAAAAGTATTAGTTAAAAACATAATCTCCCCCTTTTTCAAGTAATCTATCCAATAATCAAACATTTGAGGGAATTAGCAATAGAATTCAAAGAATAATTCTATCCACATGTCAAACCATGGAGGGACATAGACATTTAATTTCATATTGTGGTATAAAATATGATACCAATTTGAAAAACCATCACAAAGAAATATTCAATAAAGAATAGGCTCCCCCTTTTATCCTAAATCCTAAACATATGTGGGGGATAGTCAAATCATTTCACTCCAAGTAATAGGAAAAAAAATCGGGATTTAAGAGATAGATACCAAATGTAGGAAATAGAATCCACTTAAAGAAAAAGGAATTGTAAACAAGTTTTTCTAATTCTAGCAAGTGATTCCAAATTTAAGAATTAAGAAATTAACAAAGAATACCAATTGATAATTCACAATTTGAAGCTAAACAAGTTTTTCAAAGAATTATACCAATTGTAAATCCAAAGTTAAAATCTAATCATTTTTGCCAATTATGATATCAATTGTAAGTTCAAAGAGAAAATGTTAAGAGAGATACCAATGTGTAAAATCAAAATCAATTCAAATATCTCTCCCCCTATGTTAATCACAACTACAACCACTTAAAAAGGGGATATACCACACATTTAAAATATTTGCTCTCCCCCTTAGAGCAATAATAAAACATTCAAGTTAAAACAAGATATATACCAATTGAAAACACACTCATGGATGAGTTCAAGTTAAATGAAAAACAAATCTTTCTCCCCCTAACATTCTCCCCCTAACATTATGCACAAAATCAAATAGTTGAGGAATCTAAATATAATACCAAATGAAAATCCAAAGAATATTATCCCAATTGTAGAGAAAATATGATTTTATTGATACCAAAATAAAAATAGTTTCATACATGATACCAATAAAAAATTAAGTTCAAAGATTTCAATTGTTGAAATTCAATTCTAAAAAATGATCTATCTTTCAAAGATATTTAAGTTGAGATTCATTCCTCTCCTCCTAAATCATTGCACATAATCAACACATTGGGGACAAAAATCTAAGATAAAAAGTGATATCAATTTGAAAACAAATTACAAAAGGTATTTGCCCTTTTAAAAAAAATGAAAACATTTGGAGAAATACAAGTTGAATTAAACAATCTTAATATCTTCCCCTAAATCAATTAACAAAATTCAATCTTATGGGAAAATCCATGATTAGCAAACAAATCAATTTTCTTTAAAAACATTTATCTCTCCCTTCTTGTCACAATCAAAGAAGGAAGGAACCAAGAAGAGAGAAAAGGATAAAAAAAATTTGCGTGGTTATGTTTGTTTATAGGCTCCCCCTTAATGCCAAAAATAACTTGTAAACGCATTTTATCGAGACCAAAGGAGCCAGAATATGCACAACTAGAAACAACAAATGTATGGCTAGACAATTTCATCCATAATATTCAAACTGTGCAACACATAACTTAAGTTAGATAGGAAGTACAAGTAAGAAATTCAAAGAATGGACATTACAATCAAAATGTTTTACTGTCCTAAGCGAATAACAAAATACATAAGAAAGCATAAAATCCTAATCTATGCATCCGGGATGTCCACGTCGTCTAAATCAAGCGTAGGTGTAGCAGAAGACGCAGGAGCAGCAGGAGGAGCACCCAGAGAAGGGATGCCACGAGCAAAATCGTCCATTTGCCTCTCCATGGCGTCGAAGCGAGTAGTAAGGGATCGCATAGACGTCATGAGCTGAACCAGGTAGTCATTGTGTTGAACTAGGTAGGTAGTGTTTTGATCAAGAGTGGCCTACAACCGAGCTACATCAGAAGTGGTAGCGTAGGGTCCATGTGAAAATGAAGAACTCTCCCCCGGGAAAAGAAAAGGGTCCAGCCTCGTGAGCAAAAGAAGGACCGGGCTCGGCAGAAGTAAGAGTAAGAAGCGGTTTCGAAGGCCATGGAGGAGGAGAATTAGGAACCGGAACATTGTCTTGCTGGGCAATCCACTCACCATTTGGAGCCCCAATGATTCCCATCCGTCCCAAAGTTTGCGGAGAATATATGTCAGAACGATGGAGTTCACAAAATTTAGCGGACGAAGGAATAGGAATGTCCATCTCTTTGAACAAGTGTGTGAGGAGTAAATTGAAGGGAAGTGAGCACGAGGCACTATCAGCCTTGTCAGCAATTTGAGCCGCAATGATATATCCTAAATTGAAAGGAGTGTCAGAATACATACGTTGAAGAACATAGAGATCCATGTAGCTAACATGATCTCGGTGACCGGCACGAGGAAGAACATTGTATTGGAGGGAATGATAAATAACACGTGACCTAATGTTGAGATGTCTCGACTTTGGCTTAACTTGATAATCATTAATCGGATCTCGAAGGATTTGACGCAAGAGAACATCTCCCTCTTCCTTCTTGTGAAAAGATGGAGGATTGTGAGCATTGTAATATCCCTCCGACAAAAGACCTTGGGGACACTCAAGGAATACATTAAGGAGATGAGGAGTCATCTCAATCTCTCGCCCATAGAGAAAACTCTTAACAACTAGAGGAGGCTCAGTATATGTCAAATTTGTATAAAACATGCGTATTGTCTTCGCAACATATGGACCATCGAGAGAAAATAACTTACGTAAACCCATTTAGGTATACGTATCCTCTAATTCTAGACTAGAAAAACGCTCGAAATCAATTTTCCTAGCAGGAATTAGGGAACGATTTTTGAAATCATCATCATAACGTTTCTTACATTCGTCATTGATGAATAATCGAGACCTATAAACTCGAGTATTTTTGGAAGTTTGAAGAGAAGTGTGTTTCCTAGGAGTACGACTAGACATTGTGAAATTGGAGATAAAAAATGAGTGGAACCCTAAGGAAATGCTAGACAAACAAGAACAAAGGATGATAAATTGATAAACAATGACAACAGAAGTTGAAAATAGGAGAGAAGTACCAAAATGAGCGATGGAGAGGCGTCGGAGGTCGTGGGGAGACGAGAAGCCGGGAAGAGGACGCAGAGATAGGGTTTCAGAAGTCCTCAGTTTGTTTTAAAAAGCGTTTCCAGACGCAGCGGATGGAATTTATTGGCGTCCGGCTCGTCCGCAACTCACCAGAAATGAAGCAGACTTGAATTTTGAGTATGAGGACGGTGAGGATGCCATTTTTGGCGTCCGCACTATGTAGTCCTGAAATAAAAACTTTGCAAAAATGATTGTTGAAACACTATTTATCCTCCCATGACATCTACATATATTTAAAGTTGAAACAAGGTAACCACTCAACATTCTTATAAAAAAAATCCCATTTCCTTATCCACTTTCTAACCGATGGAAAGCATTTTCAGAGTTGACTAACGGAAGCACAATCTAACAAAGATTGCAATTGAAATCATGTGATCTAAAAACATTCTTAGCAATTCTATTTTCTCCCCTCTATTTCATTAACCAAGTTCAACATAAGGAGAAAATAAACTCAAAACAACACAATTAAACAACCAACAATCTTTTAAAATGCGCACCTTAGAATTCTATTGTTGGAACTACGCCATCAAAATACAAGTAGAATTAATAAGGTAAATTTCAACCTATTTATACAAAAAGATCATTGTTCACAATATTTATTTTTTTATTTTTTTTTATTTTTTATTTTTAAACTTCAGGTGCTAATCTACAAATTGAAGAAATATAGTAAATTTCTACCTAGAGATAGCAAAATAGAATTCATTCAAGAATTAAAGTCAAGATAAATCAATTTCAATCTCAATGGCAAATAGAACAATAGAATCGAAACAATTTAAGCTTTAATCTCAAGAAAAGTAAAGTTTGAATCAATTGATAAAATAATTCATTCTTATCAATCAAAATCTAAATATTAATCCAAATCAAATTCACATTTAACTTCAAATATCCTAAAGAGATTGTGTACCTCAAGGTGTTTTATTCCATTTTATCGCATAGGAGGCATTCTTCGAAGCATCTTCCCTTTTGTATTGGATATTTAACTATCCATTTTTCCTTTAGGTTTCTTGGGAGAGTTTCCAACCTACAACACAATCAATTCGAATTCTTTGGTACCCAAACCATTTTGGGTCCATTTGTTATTGATTTGCTTCCTTTAGGAACCCACACAAATTTAGAATTCAAATTAAGATTTAAACTAGACTTAAATTTAGAATTCATATCCAAAGAATGAACAAATTTTGAACTAGCATTTAATTTAAATTTAGAGTTCAAATGTAAAGGATAGGCAAATTTAGATTTAGCATTTGAATCCAATTTAACATTCAATTTTAAAGTACAACAAAAAGATTTATGTCCAACACAATTGCAAGAATTACAAATAGACGACTTAACAAACAAATTTGTGTAATTCTTTTTCTTTGCAAAGGGTTCATATCCAATACCGGCTTTATCAAAAGTAACCCTTTCAGAATTCAAAAGTATATTTAAATTTTTGCTCCCATTTGTGAATTTAAGTACTATAGAGTTCAAATCATCATTTTTGGCCTTTAATTCACAAACATCAATTTCAAGAGATTTAATTTGAGCATTAGCATCAATAGTACATTTAGATTTGACATTCAATGATCTAATCTCATCTTCACATGATTTGATGGAAATATTCAATCCATTATTCAACAATTTCAAATCACTAATTTCATGCTCATTACGTTTAATGGTAGAGATCAATCTATCATTCACCAATCTTAAGTTATTACTTTCATGCTCAAGAGATTCAACGGAAGATTTAGACTCATCAATCATATTTTTCAATTCAACAACTTTATCATCAAAAGATTTGTTTAACCTATTATGCTTTGTGATCAAATTGCTATGCTCCTTTTTCAACAATTTATATTTATCTTTGAGCTAATTAAAACTATCTAGCAATTCATTAAATAAATAATCACCATCATCATCATTAGAATCTGAATTGCAATCATAGTCGTTTACCTCAATATCTTTGGCCATGAAGCATACATTGACCCCTTCCTCCTCTTTTTCGGAGGATGAGCTTTCTCCACTTTCAATCTTTTGATTTGTGCCTACATGTGTTAGCTCAAGAGATTTCCAAAATCATAAGGACTAACACATGATTGAACTCTATCAAATTCATTTTTACTCAAGGCACTATACAAAATATTCATTGCTTTAGCATTTAAGTTCCAATTCTGTTTATCTAAATCATTGAATTCACATGATGGTCTAGGTAAAGTTACTCCTTTTTCAATGATTTTCCATAAGGTAATAAATAGATTGTATAAATATTTTCATTCTACACTTCCAATACAAATAATTACAACCATCAAAATGTGGAGGTGTAGATGTTCATTGTCCTAATTCGTACCAGTTGGAGTCCATAGTGTACATATATATATAATTTCAAATCAATGATATTCAAATAAATTTCAACAATGAAATTTAACAAATTATAACAAGGTACACAATCAACAAAATATCACACAAAAATTTAAATACCCGCTCTGATACCAATTGAAGGATCGATATACGCCTATTGAGGGGGGTGAATATTGCGTTTCTAATATTTTCGTGCGATATTTTAATCTCTAATTACCCTAAGTGATTTAATGCATATAATTAAAATATTGATAACAAATACATGCAATAATGTAAAGAGTAAAGGTTAGAGAAATGCACGCAATATTTGTTTATGCGGTTCGGCAAACTCGCCTATGTCTGCGCTCCAAGTTTCACTTGGAGATATACTAAATAATTGGCTTACAGGTGCCAATAAAACCGTTTACAAATTGACTATTAAATGGGGTGTCACCCTAGACTAATTATAAGGTCGTCTAGACTCTTACGAGTCGTCACCCTAAATTTGACTATTGCGGGGCGTCACCCTATAATTGAACTTACGGGCGTTCAATCGAGCCTATATGTGTTTCGGGTTGTCACCCTCCTATGATGAATTCTTAGGGTATAACCCTTTACAATCAATCACAATAAAGATTCAGAAATTAAACCACAATCTAACTAATCCGAATTCTCCCAAATATAACTCGCAAGTTTATGCGTTGGGGAGAATTGGATTTACAACAATATTATAAGCTCACAAAGATTGGAATTGCGTATTAAATTCGGTAGGGCTTCGCCACGATTCTCGGTTCGTTGTAGAGAGCTTGGAGTGTTCTCATATTTATAAACACTGCACTTCCGGACGTCCTCAGCATCCGCATCATCTGCATGACCATTGAAAAAAAATGGCCGTTGAGAAAAATAGCCGTTGCACAATTCTGGGCATTTGTGGACGCCAATCTAATCTTCTGCCGCGTCCGCATACATCGTCCGCTTCACATCCAGAAAATGGCAGATTCATATCGGACGCCTATGCCTACCGTCCACTTTGTCCAGGTATATCGTCCGCATGATCTTCCCAAAGAACAGATTCATATCAGACCCCACGGTTTGGCGTCCGCTTCGTCCGGGTCGTCTGCATATTCACAGATATGTTGGGGACGCCAAAACAGCGTCCTCTTCTCCTTTTCCCGTCCGTACATCTGAAGAGCTGCGGATGCTATTTCACGTCCGCATCGTCCGCATAGAACACTGAAAGGCAGAAACATATAGGACACCAGTTTTGGCGTCCTCTTCATCCGTGGGCATACAGTCCACCTTATTCATTACACAAAACGCTTCCTCTAAGTCACATGAACATTCCATATCACTGCATAGACTTAGAGAAACACGTTAAACATTACCAATACCCTTGATCAATGGTATTCTCAATTTAATCGATAAAATGATATATAGAAATTCAATGTATAAACAACTTTTACACTTTATTAAATTTCACATCATCTAGATCACATAGTCTAAACAATCTCCCTTATTGATGATGTCCAAAACATATAAAGTTGTTTATATTCAAACCTAAGCTTGTGCCATAAATATTGCATATTTGATTTGCTAAATTAAGTTATGCAATTTATCCACCAATTAATCCAAGCAACATGCTACTAAAATACAACTTATTGATTTACTAAATTAACACACAATTTAGTCATCATGAAAATAAAACTTAGCCTAGCAAAAAGGCTAACAGATACCTGCTTGTGGTAACACCCCCGATGGATATATTTACTCGTCGGAGTGACTGGTTAGGCCACTTGACTCTAGGGAGTATTCCACCTTAACTTCCATAAGAGATACGGTTCTCTTCTATAATGCATCGTATGATCATGCATATCATCTGCATTGTTTTTCATTCTATCACTTACTGAGCGTTGGCTCATTAGTTTAGGTCTTGTGATGTAGGTATGTACGAGCAACAGGAGAACAGGTCAAAGACAGTTGATGAAGGATTTGCACGGGTGGATCTTGTGGTTGGTTGGGCTAAAGAGTTTTAAAAAGAAAATTATTTGAAAAAGGGTTTGTAAATTATTTAATATTCCTTAACGTTTTGTTTTTAATTCCGTTGCGTTTCATAAAAGGATTTTATTACTTCTGCTGAAATGGATAAGTGTTTTAACTAAAGAGTTTTAACGATCAGGTTTTATAAAGAAAAGTCTCAATCTGATTTTATAAAAAGAAAAGTTTTGAGTTTCACGCGATTTCAAAGTAAATAAAAACCGGGTCGTTACAAATACATTCAAAACTTAGACGATAAAATTCGGGGAATTACACAAGCTAATACTATGCTATATTGGCTTTCACACAAGTGGCTGATTTCTATACTAAGTTTAGGCAACTTTCTAAAGTAATTATTTAACTATTTCTAATTTTCTTTTCCTCCATGTTTTGATGGTTTTTGGTAGCTTCTTTTTTTCAAGTTTCGGCCACTTGGAGGGTTTTTTTTTTCATGCATTCTTTGACCTTCCCTTTGTCTTCTTGCATGCTCTATTGGCAATCTTTCCTTTTCTCTTCTTGCATTGATCTTTCTTACTCTTCAAACTTATCTTATTGGGCTTCTTTCCATAGTGGAATATGTGTGGGTCTCCCTTGGTTTTCATGAATTGGTAGCTCCTCTATTTGGGCCATTATTGAGCTTCTCTTCCAAATAATTAGAAAGGTAGATGTTAATGAGTCTTCGGGCCCTTGTTCTTGTGATTAGACCTTGTAGTCCATCATCATCAAATTCTCAAAGCAACTATAACACTATATAACAGATAATCAAATCCTCAAAGAAACTTTAACTTTATCTAACAGATCATCAAATCCTTAAAGCAACTTTAACTCTATCCAAAGGATCATCAACTATAATATCAACTAACATATCATCAAATAAGTCATCAATATCACCAAACTATAGAACATCATCTAGCATAATATCAATAATCATCAAATAGCAAAACATTCTCTAAAATCAACTTAGTGTTAATAATCATCAAACAACTTAACGTTCACTAAAATCAACTAAGCATTTTGTGGTGTAGTCCAAGAAGGGGCCAAACACATGTAGTCACTACTTACGTTGTTCTTTAATATCATGAATCAACTTATCTTTCCTCATTCGTAAATTCTTCCTTCACTGGAGTAGACTGGTCTCCTTATGAGTTTCCTCTTGCGTGACTATCTCCAATTGACACTTCCGCTTTATTCTTCGTGGTTTGTGGACTCCTCAGCCTCTGTTTCCTCACGTATTTTCTTTTCACTTAAACTCTAGTACTAGGTAATCTATAGCCTGGGGGACTTAACATATAAACTTTAGAAAACTCTAGAAATATTTCCTTCAAATGAAAAGTCACCATTTGATACCATTTGAAGTCAAGTGTCATTATGTAAATAATTAAGTTTCATCTGAGGAGTCACCTCCTTTGATTTATTAACGACAATTTCCACTTATCAATCACCATAGTCATTTATGACAACTTTTCTAATACAGACCATTTCATCCTTTCAGTACTAATCATCCCGCTGCTAAAGTATGTCTAAGAGTCCTTCGTTAACCTCTAAATGTCATCACCTCATCCAGCGCGAACTTCGTTCATCATCTAGGAGCTGTTTCAAAATGATAGTTTTCTATTGCAGAAGCATATGCTTCCGCAGCAGCTACGTTTGCATCCGCTGAGAATATTCTCAACAAATATTCACTTCCTTAAGTGTAAATTGACCATTCTTCAGCTGCCACATATCTCCCCAAACATTTTCCTTTTCGTGGACACGAGTACTCTTATCCAAACGACATTGTTTCCTTTTCCCTTCTCTTTTGATGCAGACGCGTTTACTTCTGCATGTATTCTCCTTAACATAAACAGCGATGTTTCCACCTTTTATTTATGCTGACATGCACACATTCTAGCGTGGACATAGACTCTCCCACGTCTTCCCTTTGAAATGATGTATTTCAACTTACAAAGACTTCCTTCTCACGAATACATTTGCTATCACGGACACGTTCGTTTCCACAGATACTCTCCTTAACCCAAAATGACGACGTCCAGCTTTTCATCACTTAACATCTTTACACGCTTCCTTTAGCCAAAACGACACCGTCCAATACTTTTTGCACAACCTCTTTTCTCTGCTTGAGGGAATCTTTTCTTTTCACAAAAGCATCTTTTCTTAGATCTAACAGCCATAAACTCTTCCAACCATATAATCCAACGATCTTCCTTTCTCCCACAATTCTTTTTATTTGGCCTTCAACGTGCCTTATACCATCTTTAATCTCATTTGTTCCTACGCTTTATTCAATGGTTCTCATGTCATACGCTTTTCCTAAAACATTTCCTTCGTCCAAAAAGACGTCGTTTTGCTTATGGATTTCATCTTTTCGTGGATTCATTTACTCCTATGGATACCTTTTCGAGTCTCCTTCCTTTAATACAACGCCGTTCACCTTATTCACTCTTTCCTTAATGGCATACAATATTTTCTGCACCTTCCCTTGACTGTACAGACATGCACACCTCCTTAAACATCCACACCAAACTCCTGTCCATGAACTTCCCTCCTTGAATAATTTCAATAATTTTCATTCTTGTTGGCAGTCCTTCACCAATACTTTTCCCAATAATTCCTCTCTTCTCTAGCTTGACCATTTAATTATTCTCCTCTCCAAATGAGGAAAAATATTGAGAAATTACAACCTGAGAATTACAAAATTGTTCGTTGTAAATCGGCATTCAAGAGAAAGGAAGGTATGCAAGATGTTAAAGAAGACATGTACCTGACACATCTCATTACTAAGGGTTACTGTCAGATTTCAGGTTTAAACTTCATACATGTGTTTTCTCTAGTTGTAAAACATGGTATGACTCAAACTTTGCATGGTGTCATGGTTATGCATGGCTTTGAGCTTGAGCAGTTGGATGTGCAAACTATATTTTTATATAGAGAACTTGAAAGTATGTCTTTATGTTGTAGCCTGAAGCCTTTGTAGTCCCTAGAAAGGATGACTATATTTGTTAATTGAAAAAGTCCATTTTATGATATAAAGCAGTTGCCTAGACAATGACATAAAAGGTTCGACTCATTTACATTTGTTCATGATTTTAGAAAAAATAATTATGATAGTTATATCTACATTAAGAAGAGTGATAATGAATCAACAGTTTATCTACTCTTATACATTGATGATATGTCAATAGGAGTAAGATACAAAAGAGGGATTAGAAAGGTTAAAGCATAATTTAGTAAAGAATTTGATAATAAAGATTTAGGAGCAGCCTGAAGAATGCATGACATGGAGATTCAGTGAGATTGAAAAACTGATAAATTGTACCTAAGTCAAAAATTATAAATTCAAAAAGTTCTATACATGTTTAAAATGAACACAAATAAACTCATTTGACAATACTCATTTTAGACTTTCATTTGGTTCATTATTATATGTTTGTATTCTACTATCGTGAGATCTTTCGTGTATGTTATAACTTGGACACGTCTAGATTTACTTGATTGGAACTAATTATGTCTTCAATTTGGAATAACTAATTAGCCCTCCTTAAGAAAAAAAGAAAAAAAATTAAAATTTGACATAGGTTATGTGGTCTTGTCAAAATTTAGTACGCGGGATTAATGTAGTGGATATTGAAGGTGTGTGCAGGACAAAATGAATTTGAATTTTTGGGCAGAGTTGCACGGGCAATAATACTTCAAATTGGGATCCACTTACCTTTGTCCAACATACCACAGGGAGGATGGTGTTAATTTTTGGGCAAAGCAGGCAAAATGATAGCACACCGCCCCTGTTCGGCTAACTGTGGCAAATATGACATCAAGGTCTATCAGGTAATTTAGATTGATTGCGTTGCCCTGGAGTTCTACTTTGTTTACCTAGCAATTTTGACAGCTCTGAAGCGCGTAGGAGGCATGATCAAATTTCGTAAAATACCATGGAAAGCTACTTTCACATGCACAGTATCTAATCATGGAATCTCTAAATCAGGAACCAGGGAATAAACATTAAAGATTCAAATGAACTTGAAGGAAACGCCAATAAAGCTGGATTACAAAAGCACAGAGCTGGAGTCATAAAAGTTGGCCCAGAAGATCATTGCAGAGGGTTGCCCCTTCATGGATCCTGTTGTTGTCCGCTCTAGGACTGCTTCCAGTACTACTGGTTGAAACTGACCCAAATGAAGTCTTTTGAAGGACACCTGTTGGAGATGACCCTACAGGAGGGCTGTTATCCCACCCTTCCGTCATTAGATTAAGGGCGGAGCTGCTCTTGCACTCCCCCGCATTGCTGTTGGTATGTTTCAAAACCTCTCCAAGAGGTCCTCCCATGGAACTTCCCCATGATATTGGAATCCAATTCAATTGCCTATTGCTTGTTTCATTCACTCCCAGTCCCATTTGAATTGGGTCGAATTCCCTCGACAGCCTGAGCGGTGAGAGCGTGAGTTTCTCAGTCATAGCTGCGGACGATGCCGTGAGGTCTGAGACAGCCAAGGGTGTTGTTGATATTGATAACTGGGTTCGATCTGATTGAGTATCGAAACCAGACCAGGAGGCGACAGATTGATCAGCCTGGTGTTTAGGCCAAATGAAATTGTGAAGACGTGATTCAGTTTCTCCTTCCGAGCCAAAACTTTTGCTGGTCATTGTCGAGTTTTTATGTGATGATGGGTCAAGGAAACCCCCTGAGACTAATCCATACTCTGTTTGGGAAGACACTCCGTATGAAATTTGCTGCTTGGGAATTATGAACGAGGTTTGTTTGGATTCCAATGCCATTTCAGTAGATGATAGAGCTGAGAAACATGATGCATTTTGCAGTCGATCTCCTTCATTATCTTTCTCTATTAACATCCTGCAACAGAAATGATCAAGAGAAATTACAATTAATAACACATAAGAGCTTTCTATTTAAATCTAATCCTCTCTTTAATCTTTATGCGCACATAAGATTCTTCTCAATTAAGGTGCAGGTAATTTAGTAAAATTGCATGGGCACCTGTTGTCCTGGGTGGAGCCAGAAGTGTGGGATGAAGCAGGAGGTAAATTCTTGAGGTGTTGATTGGGAATGGCGAGGGTGTTGGGGGTTTCGGCACCGGAAACTACTGTGAAGGCTGACTGGGAAGAGATCAGCTTTGAAGTGATGGAGGTGGATATTCCGGCAACAGAATGGCCTGCTTGGCCTTCCACAGGCTTTCTTGAACGATGGCGGCCTCTGTTCATGTGTCGCTCGCAGTATTTCTGGTCAGCCATAGCATCTTTGGAGCACCGCCATTTCTTCCCATCAGTTCGGCGACACCTTCCCGGCTCTGGATCGGAGTTGCCGTGGTATCCCATATGAAAAGTACCCCATCCCACTGATTACATTTCAGATTAGGACAATTAGAACGAGCTCTAGCTTGTGAAAACTCAGGAACAGATAAAAGATTCATTTTTCTCATTTCTGAGAGTGAGATTAAAAAAAACTTACATGCATTGGGTCGGAGAAAACCTGCCGGAAAACTAGAAAACCCGGCAGTATCAATGAACTTTTTGATGGGCATGAGAAGATTAGAAGGCACAGATACATTTGCAGCAATGTATTTATAGATCAAGGCCTGATGCTCAAGCTCCATCCATTGAGATGGAGTGAAAGGGCCTCTGATTCCTGTTAAAGCACCGTGCATGCTTCCACAGTTTAAGCCTCCATTGTTGTAACCTGAATAAAAAAACAACCCAGAAAGAAAAAAAAAATAATGACCAACAGGAAACAGAACAAGGAGAGAAAAGGTCAATTTTTGAAACCATAAACAAGTAAAGTGGGAAGGGGAGAGTAAGAATGTTTTCAGATAGAGTTAGAAGCAATAACATGTCTGTAACATTTACGGATGCTAAAGAAAACATTAAATTTCATGGCTTCTAACAGACAAAAACAAAACGGCTAAGGTAGGAGAAGAAGCAAACAGAAATAAAGATGACTCAGTGAAGCAATTAGAACATGGTCTTTCATTTGCTCTACTGATCTACTACCTCACTCGACCCATATTTCTTAGTCTCATCTTATTTTGTGTTCGCTATGGAAAAAATACCATTTTTTCGTTCTTGACAAGACACAAGAACAAAGATAAATCAATGAAAAGAACCTCTGCAACTATCAAGTAACCAACAAAAAAACAATACCAATATTTTCTTGAAAGTAAGTATAGTTTTTCGATACCCAATCAGCAGACAGAAAAAAAAAAACCATCAAGGAATTCCAACTCCATGCAGATGCAGGCAGCTCCAGAGTTCTATTTACTCACAAAAATGGACATTTCACTTTCATATCCTTCCAAAAACGCGTCTTCTCCAGATTCATTCTTGGTAACAGTTTGCTGTAAATGTCTAAATAAGTACCTGTTTTTCTGGCAGAACCATACGTGTTGTGAAAGTAAGGGGTGGAGTTTCTTCGGCAACTCCTCTCCACTGAAAGAGATTCTGATTTGGGAGAGGAGAAACTCAGCATTTGCTGATGTTCCTGAGCGTCAGAGAAGGAGAAAACATTATTAGATCCAAGTAAAGTCATATTGGAGGATGAGAAATCATCAGTTTTGGCTAGTTTATAGCTCCTCAAATCATCTTCCTTATTGGTAGAACGAAACCCTAGAGGTGATCCGTACAACTTTTGCTTTGTCTCAGGATCTGTGGCCAAAGACGCAAACCCACTCTCTGAACCCACGAACCCCTCAAAACCCACTACTCCAAAATCCATCACTAATGGAAAGGGGAAAAGCTGGGAGCCTCTAAATAAGAATCTCTAACGAGGCGAGGAAAGCGAAATGAAGCATTTCTACTTCCTTTGCCCAAAAAAAAGAGGACTGATGGGGTTGAGGGAGGCACAGTTTAAGGTGGGGCGTATAGCTGGCTGAGAATTTAAAGCTTCGAGAACTGAAACTCTAATGCAGCCGGTTTTGTTCGAGGAGATGACATCTGGAGACTGGAGCCATAAAAAATCATTGTAGAGAGAGAAAGTGTTCTAAAAGTGGACTAACTACGCTCCAAATCTCGGACATGCTTTAAAAAAACATAGAGAAAATAATAAATCAATTATAGAATTTTTTTTTAATAACAAATTAATCACTTAACAATTTTTTGAAATAATTTAAATAGTAAATTATAAAAATTTAATGTTATAAATATCATTATTTTGAAAAGATCAATATTAAATTGTGTAATTTATTCATTTAATTATGGTGATGTTATTAAAAGAAAATTATTAATTATAAACTAGTAGGTCACCTAAAGGTGGACCAATGTTTATAATAATAACATTAAAGTGACATATTTACATATTTAATTAATATGTTTAAATATCCAAAGATATTAAACATATTGAATTGAAAATGTTTATACGTCTAGTAAAATTTATGTAATAACATCAATTATTGTTTATTTCTTTAAGGATTACCCAAAGGTGAACTTAAAGAAATAAAATTTATATTTATCTAAATCCTGTTTAGTTTGTTCAAAATATTAATGTATGAGCATGTGTTAAATTTGCAGATTCTATTATTTTATTCCCCTCTAGTAATTATTTACTCAAGTTCAATGATTTGAACTATCTTGATTGGTTTGAACAAATTCAGTTTCAACTGTGTGTATTGGATTTAGACCTGACATTAGTTTTTGAAAGACCAGTGGCCATTAATGAGACCAGTATGGAAGCTGAAAAGTCATACAGTGAGACTTGGGAGCGGTCTAGTAGGCTGAGTTTGAGCTTGATGAAGATGACAATAGCTGAAAATGTTAAGCCATCAATGCCTAAGACAAATGATCTAAAGGAATTCATGTAAAAAATCAAAGAATATTCTCAATTGGACATTACAGATAAGTCTGTTGTAGGGAATTTGATGAGTGAGTTGATGACAAAGAAATTTGATTGGTGTCAACTCATTCATGATCATGTAACAAGCATGACCAATTTGGCAGCAAGGCTAAAAACGTTGGGTATAGATCTAAGTGAATCATTCTTTGTTCAATTTATCATCAACTCACTTCTTCTTGAGTTTGGCCAGTTCCAAGAGAATTACAACACCATTAAAGAGAAATGGAACTTTCAAGAAATTAAGGCCATGTTGATTCAAGAATAATGGAGGTGGAAGAAAATGAAAGACCATACCATTAATTTGACATTTCAGAAGGAAACCAATAGTAGCAAAGAAAAGTCGAGTAAGAAGAACAAACAGAAGGGAAAATGCCAATTAAAGATTAATGATGGTCAAATCAGAAAGGAGCTTAAGTGCTACTTCTGTAACAAAGCTAGACACATCAAGAAGGATTGTCCGAAAAGAAAAGCTTGGTTCGAAAAGAAAGGTACACTATTTTATTTCAGTGTGTTTTGAATCAAATATTATAGAAGTACCTAATAATACTTGGTTGTTAGATTTTGGAGCTACTACTCATGTATCTAATGTTACATAGGGATTTCTTTCGATCAAACCCATAAACGGGACGAAAAAGTTCTTGTATATGGGAAACAGAATGAAGACACGAATACAAGGAATTGGGACGTATAAATTGATCCTAGATACTATATATCATCTGGATCTAGAAGAGTGTCTCTATGTTCTTGAATATGCTATGAATTTAATTTCTATTGCAAAGTTGGATTATCTAGGATTTAACATTGAGATTGGTAATGGTATTTTTACATTGTATGAACAAAAATACTGTTATGGTTATGGTATTTTAAAGGATGGTTTATACTGTTTCAATCTTAATGCTAAATATATTGAATCTCTGTTTAATGTTGATCATGTGATTGGAACTAAACGTAGTGCAACAAATGAAAGTTCTGCTTTATTATGGCATAAACGTCTAGGTCATATATCTAAATAAAGGACGTTGAGATTAATGAAAAGTAATATTTTACCTCAATTAGATTTAAATGACTCGAACGTGTGTATAGATTGCATTAAAGAAAAGCAAACTAAACACACATCATAGTATTCTACCACAAAAAGTAGTAAATTTTTAGAATTGATACATACTGACATATGTGGTCCATTCGACACTCTTTCATGGAGGGGTGAAAAATATTTTATCACGTTTATCGATGACTTCTCACATTATGGTTATTTGTATCTACTGCATGAAAAGTCTTAAGCGATAAATGTTATAAAAATATTCATCAATGAGGTGGAAAGCCAGTTAAATAGAAAAGTAAAGGTAGTGAGGTCTGATAGAAGAGGTGAATATTACAGAAAATTCGATGAAAATGGAGAAAACAAAGGTCCATTTGCAAGACTCTTCGAAAGAAGAGGCATTTGTGAATAGTATACAATGCCAGGAACACTACAACAAAGTGGTGTAGCTGAAAGGCAGAATCGTACTCTTATCGAAATGGTTAGAAGCACAATGAATGATAGTGATGTACGTTTATCGTTATGGATGCACGATTTGAAAACTGTTGCATATCTACTGAATAGGGTTCCTAGTAAGGGAGTTCTTAAGACACTTTTATGAACTGTGTGTTAGCCTTTTTGTTAGGCTATGTTTTATTGTGATGATGACTAAGATGGTGATTAATATAATAAAATCAATAAGTTTTATTTTGTGTTATTCGGATATTATTCTTAAAAGTTATATCCATATTTATTGGAAATACCCTCAAAATGGATATTATTAATGTTCTAACAAGTTCATCTAAGTCCATGTAAGGAATACATATCGTTTCGGGACTTAGAAAAATCAAGAATGTGAAAAATGAGCAAAAGGTCGACTAACAGAACAAAAGGGTTGACCCTGTCATGCATTTAGGAAGTAAAGGGTCGACCGCAAAATGGACAGATTGCTCCAGAATTTCTGCACGAAGGAAAGGGTCAACCGCACCGAAGGTATATTTTAACGGTCAAATCGCAAAGGGCAGAACTCCAACGGCTAGTTAAAAGGGTTGACCGTTAGGGCATAAGGTCGACCATTTGAGCAGTGTCTATAAAATGAGATCACTCCAAGCTCTCCAAAACTAACAATCGAATATTCGATGCGAAGCCATGCTGAAATCAATACTCGAATATTACCCACTGTGAGCTATTATTGTAAATCCAATTCTCCCCACACTTTAACTTGAGAGTTATATTTGGGAGAATTTGGATTAGATAGATTGCACTTTAATTTGCGATTCATTATTATTGTTCTTGATTGTAAAGGGTGATTCTCTAAGAATTCATCGAAACACTCGATGTTAATAGGTTCGATTGAACGCCCGTAAGTTCAATCATTGGGTGACGCCCCGCAATAGTCAAACATTGGGTGACACCTCGCAATAGTCAAATTTAGGGTGACACCCCATAAGAGTCAAAGGTTGACGACCTTAGAATTAGTCAAGGGTGATGCCCATCGTAAGAGTCAATTTGTAAACGATTTTATTGGCACCTGCAAGCCAATTGCTTACTGTATCTCGAAGTGGAACTTGGAGCGTGGACGTAGGCGAGTTTGCCATACTGCGTAAACAAATATCGTGTGCACTCTCTCTATCTCTTACTCTTTAATTTACGCATTTAATGTGATTGCATATCTAATCGTATTCGATAAATCACTTAGGGTTTTAGAGAATTTAAATATCGCACGAAAAAGTTAATACGCTATATTCACCCCCCCCCCCCCCCCCTCTATAGGCGTATATCGATCCTACAATTGGTATCAGAGTGGATATTTAAATTTTTGTGTGATATTTTGTTGATTGTGCACATTGCTATAATTTGTTGAATATCATTGATTTGAAATTATATATATATGCACATCATGGATTCCAACATGTATGAATTAAGTCAATGGACATCTACACCTCAACACTTTGATGATTATAATTATTTGATTTGGAAGTGTAGAATAAAAGTTTTTATAAAATCCATTGATTATAAGTTATGAAAAATCATTGAAATAGGGATTAATGTTCCTAGACCATCATGTGAATTTAATGATGTAGATAAACATAATTGGAACTTAAATACTAAGGCTATGAATCTTTTGTATAGTGCCTTAAGTAAGTATGAATTTGATAAAGTTCAATATTGTGTTAGTGCCTTTGATATATGAAAAACACTTGAGCTAACACATGCAGGCACAAATCAAAGAATTAGAAGTGAAGAGAGCTCATGCTCCGAAAATGAAGAGGAAGAGGCCAACGTATGCTTCATGGCCAATGGTATTGAGGTAAATGACTATTATAACAATTCGGATTCTAATAATGATGATGATAGTGATTTAGTAAGTGAATTGCTAGATAGTTTGAATAAGCTTAAAGATAAATATAAAGCATTAAAAAAGGAACATAGCAATTTGATCAAAAAGCATGCAAATTTAGATAAATCTTTTAAGGATCAAATTGTTAAATTAAAGGGAATGATTGATGAGTCTAATGCTTCCCTTGAATCTCTTGAGCATGATAGTAGTAACTTGAGATTGGTAAATGACAGATTGACTTCTATTATCAAATGTAATGAGCATGAAATTAGTGATTTGAAATTGTATAATGATAAATTGAATGGTTGTATCAAATCACGTGAGGATGAGATTAGCCTTTTGAGTGCTAAATCTAAAACTATTTTTGATGCTAAGGCTAAAATTGAATCTTTGATATTGATATTTGTGAATTGAAAACAAAGAATAATGATTTGAATTCTATTGTACTTAAATTCACAAATGGGAGAAAAAATTTAAATATGCTCTTAAATTCGCAAATGGTTACTTTTGATAAAGCCGGTATTGGATATGAATCCTTTGCAAAGAAAAAGAATTACACAAATCTATTTGTTAGCTCATCTATTTGTAATTCTTGCAATTGTGTAGGACACAAATCTTTTTGTTGTCCATTAAAATTAAATGCCAATGTGTAATCAAATTGTGATTCTAAGTTTGTCCATCCTTTGAATTTAAATTCTAAACTTGTATGGGTTCCTAAAGGAACCAAACCTCTAAGAAATTGACCCAAAAAGGTTTGGGTACCAAAGAAATCGAATTGATTTATTTTGTAGGTTGGAGATTCTCCCAAGAAGCTTAAAAGAAGAATGGATACTTGAATATCCAATACAAGGGAGAAGCTTCAAAGATATGCCTCCAAATGTGGTAAAAATGGAATAGAATGCGATGGAGGTACACAACACTTGATTAGACTTATTTGTGTTTTGACTTGGTTTGAAGTGAATAGATTAAATTGTATTGGATTACACGTGTGTTCATTCTTGATTTGAATTGAATTGATAGGCATCACATGATGTAAATTTTATTATTTATTCAATAGGTTTCTAAAAATTAAATTGTATATTATTGCTTGAATATCTAGGATTCATTGTTAACATTGATCTTTTTGTATATATAGGTTGAAATCTACCTTACTAATTCCACTTGTATTTTGATGATTTTGATTCCAACAATTGGATTTCTAATTTGAATATACATTTGAATTGTTGGATGCTATTTTCAGATGCATAGATGGATTACAACAATTGGATTTTTAGACTATTTTTTTTATCTCATTTGGATTAAATTTGTATATGGATAAAAGAGGAGAAAATTGTATTGTATTGAAATCATTGCTTTGTTTGGAAATGTTGATTTCAATTATAGTCTTTGATAGATTATGCTTCTGCTAGACGAAACATTGATAACTCTCCCTTGAATTGCAAATGGTTAATGAAATAGAGGGAGAAAATAGAATTGTTGGGAATTGATCTAAATCATTGACTTGTTTTGAAAATTGTTAAATTTTAACTTTGATAATTCTCATTTGATTTGATTTTTGACTTAGAAAGATAAGAGACATTTGTATAGATATAATTGTTTCAAAATCTTGAACAATTCCCCATTGATTTGAAGTTTGGTTTCAATACTTTTTTTTTAAATCTTTAAATTGATTATTTCTATTGATTTTAAACCTTTACAATTGATATCTATCTTGGATTTCCATCCCCAATGTGTTGATTATGTCCAACGATTTAGGGGGAGAGAAAATGATCCTTAACGTGAATATCTTTAAAAGATAGACTATATCAATTGGTATTTTGTGAATTTGGATTTTATTTCAACTATTGATATTCATTGGATTTTATTGTTTTATTGGTATTATTGATGGGCATTCTTGATTAGTTGAATATAGGTTGGATTTTTGAGTTTAATTCATGCAATAGAAATTGTTGATATTGAATTTGCTTGGTAGAATATTCGTGGTATCCCCAATTTCATTAGTGTATATTTTCTCAATACTTTCAATTGGTTGTTTGAAATTGGAAATAGTTTTAATTCAACACATGGTGTAATTTGAATTAGTGAAGAATGAAAGTTCAATATGGTTTAAGGATATTCAACACAAATTAGGCCAAATTTTATCAAATAAAATATAAAAATCTGTTCATACCAAAAGGGTCGACCGTACAGTTGACCGTGAAAATGATAGATTCGTTTCTTGTCACTTAGATGGAAAAGGTCGACCGCATACTTACAAAAGGTCGACCCTTTCATTGATTTTAGGACAGATTTTGTCGACCTAACCCTAATTTCGAATGACCTCATTGGCGATTTTCGGCGACCCCACCGTCATGTTCTTTGATTTTCGGCGATTCTTTCTTGTTCTTCATCGCTCTAGCTCTGTTTCATCATTTTCATCCCTTCAATCCGCATCCAGAATGTCTAGGAGAACCGAAAAATGCGCTAGGTGAGGTAAATCCTCTTAGTCCCATTCAGAAGATTTTTCTTCTCGTTTGTTTATCAATGCTGGATAGGCTAGATTTGACGAAGATTATAAGTATAGACCACTAATTTATCGCGAAAAATCTCTTGGAATCGTTTAGGAAATTTGAATTTAGAGAGACTTTACAAATTGATGGGGTTGTTTCAGCTTTTCGATTTTGATGGTCCCTATTCTGAAGATCCTATCCGAATGTTTTATTCTAACCTTGAATATAGTCCAAGACCATTAAAAGTGACTAGCATGGTGTATGGCAAGCCCATTTGTTTAACTCCCAACCATATCAATTGTCTATTTGATTTTGAGCAAGGTTCAGGATATGAGGAATTCTATACGAATTCGAGGGATCTGACTTTTATTCGCTCATATGCTGGTATAGATTTCTTACGGCGGATTCTTAAAGATTCAGAGCAAGGTTTCTTGATCAAACCCAAGGCACGTGATTTAAATGTGAAGGCACGTGTGATTCATCATAGTTTATCATATAATTTGGTTCTGAGAGATGGTCACCGTGACAATATTAGTTGTATGGACCTTTATGCGCTGAAGCACATTTATGATCATCATCCGTTCAATATTGGCTATATTATTCTTCAAGTGATGATCGAAACCGCTGGGAGCAACACTCGTTCATTGCCCTACAATCTCTTGTTGATGAGATTTTTTCAATCTCAAGGTGTGCAAATTCCTAATTCGATGCCCGAACTTCCCCTCCATTCGGTGGATACTTATTCCGTGCACACATTGGCACGTATGGGTTTTACCATGGGTGATGATGGTGTGTGGGTGACTAGAGCACCTAGGGCTGCCGTCCCAGCCCAAATATCGAGTTCTGATGATGATGTCGACGCTCCAATGCCCGATCCATCTGCTTTAGCCGGCCCATCGGTTCCTCCCTCTTCTTCCGAACCCTCTCCGCATGCTTCCTCCTCTTTTACCACCTATCCAGCTTCCGTTGAAGAGAGACTTGATTTATTGACCGGTTATTTTCTATCATTTCAAGATAAGAGTCTATCTTTTCAGAATGAGGTTTGAGAACAACTTTGCCTTTGCATGAAGAGAATGTAGCTATTCAATCTAAATTAGAAGAGCTTCAACGCAACATCTCCAAAGTGTCAAATGCCATATGGGGTAGCCAATTCTTCAGTGAGCATAACATTCCTCCTGAATCCAATGATGTTCTTCCTGCCCCTAATGATGATCCTCCTGCAGATCCTATTTAGCTTTAGTCCTTGAATCTTATAAAAATACATTAACTCCTGTTTTACTCATTTAGTTTACCTCTAATCTCTGTCATATATATATATTTTTGTTTTGAATACTGCATAATATCTTTTGAATATGAATACTGTTTTGGGTATACAATAAACTTATGCAGGAAATTATGGCTTTGTTGGGGAGTGTATAAACAAAGGAAACCATGCCAAAATTTTTCAAAACTTCTCTCTTTTTCTAATCTATTTGCTATTGTCCAAAGGAGAGAAGAATATGGATTTGTGCATAAAGATATGGGGCGAAACTTAATTTTAACCATGAATTCATCTGAGTTTGTCAATTGATACTTATTTCGTTTTTAAAGTTGGATGACTCATAATTTTGGTTGATCTTCTCTCAATATATCCATATTGATAATCTTGTAGGGGGAGAGAAATATTAAGTTGTTGATCATTGCTCTAAGGGGGAGAGCAAAAAGTTTTCAAATTAGAGTATATCCCCAATAGGTTGTTGTGAATTACATAGAGGAAGAGGTAATTGAATTGATTTTGATTTTACACATTGGTATCTCTCTTAGAAATCTCTATGAAACACTTGTTTTGCATCTAATTGTGAATCATCAATTGATATCCTTAGTTAATTTCTTAACTCTTAAATTGGTATCATTTGTGATAAATTGAAAATTTGTCTACAAGTCTTGAATTTAAGTGGATTCTAGTTCTTACTTTTGGTATCTATCTCTTGAATTCCATATTTTTTTTGGTATCTATTGTTTAGCTTCTAATGCTTAAAGTTTCCCTCAAATATATTTAGGCTTTATGTCGAAACAGGGGAGACTATTTTTTATTGAATATTTCTTTGTGGTTGTTTTCAAATTAGTATCATATTTTATACCACAAATTGAATTTGAATGCTTAATCCCTCCAATGAACCTTGTATGCTTAATTGAAAAAGGGGGAGAAGACTTTTTTGTTTGAAATCTTTATAATGTGGTTATTTGCAATTGGCTTCTTATTTTTAATCATATAAAATTTGTATTGAATGTGTAAATAATTCCTTCCATGGTTTGCTTCTTAGAAAGATTCCTTAATTAAGGGGGAGGTTTTGTCTTGAAGAATATTTTTGAATGTTTTTGTTAGATATCTTTGTGATTGTGGTTAGTTACAATTTGGAATCTTCTTTTTAACCACATGAAATGTTTTATTGAATTCTTCTTAATTGTGGTTGCTTCATTGGGTATCCTTTTTTTTTTTTAACCACAACTTCAAATTGAATGTTAATGCTTGATTCTGACCCTTGTTTGATTTGTGGATAGATTCTTTGATTAAGGGGGAGAACTTTGTTTTTGGTAGAATTAATTGTTGAAACTATTGTTGAGATTGTCTTTGGATTTTAATACATATTCCCTAAATTTATTTATGTTGTTAATGTTCAAGGGGCAAAATTTTTTAGATGGATATTTTGATAATCTTATTTTGATAACATTTATTGATTGTGTTTGGACTCCCCTCCCCTAGGATTAGTTTTTTACTATGACAAAAAGGGGGAGAATGGTGTATAAGTTGCGATATATTTTAGGGGGAGTTTTGTAGCATGTTGCATGGATTAAATTAGTTGATAAATTGCATAACTTACTTGGAGAAATCTAATATGCCATAATTATATGCAAATGCTTAGTTTTAAGTTAAACAACTTATTGGATTTTGTCA